>CM059199.1:18292895-18326717 GCA_030323885.1 Branchipolynoe longqiensis | reverse complement strand
CAACCACACCACACTGCTTCTCAACCACACCACACTGCTTCTCAACCACACCACACTGCTTCTTAACCACACCACACTACTTCTCAACCACACCACACTACTTCTCAACCACACCACACTGCTTCTCAACCACACCACACTGCTTCTCAACCACACCAGACTGCTTCTTAACCACACCACACTACTTCTCAACCACACCACACTGCTTCTCAACCACACCACACTGCTTCTCAACCACAACACACTGCTTCTCAACCACACCACACTGCTTCTCAACCACACACCGCAACTGCTTCTAACCCACCACTCTGCTTCTCAACCACACCACACTGCTTCTCAACCACAACACACACTTCTCTACCACACCACACGCTTCTCAACCACATCACACTGCTTCTCAACCACACCACACTACTTCTCAACCACACCACACTGCTTCTCAACCACACCACACTACTTCTCAACCACACCACACTGCTTCTCAACCACACCACACTGCTTCTCAACCACACCACACTACTTCTCAACCACACCACACTGCTTCTCAACCACACCACACTACGTCTCAACCACACCACTTCTCAACCACACCACACTGCTTCTCAACCACACCAGACTGCTTCTTAACCACACCACACTGCTTCTCAACCACACCACACTGCTTCTCAACCACACCACACACTGCTTCTTAACCACACCACACTGCTTCTCAACCACACCACACTGCTTCTCAACCACACCACACTGCTTCTCAACCACACCACACTGCTTCTCAACCACACCACACTGCTTCTCAACCACACCACACTGCTTCTCAACCACACCACACTGCTTCTCAACCACACCACACTACTTCTCAACCACACCACTTCTCAACCACACCACACTGCTTCTCAACCACACCACACTGCTTCTCAAACACACCACACTGCTTCTTAACCACACCACACTACTTCTCAACCACACCACACTGCCTCTCAACCACACCACACTGCTTCTCAAACACACCACACTGCTTCTTAACCACACCACTTCTCAACCACACCACACTGCTTCTCAACCACACCACACTACTTCTCAACCACACCACTTCTCAACCACACCACACTGCTTCTCAACCACACCACACTACTTCTCAACCACACCACACTGCTTCTCAACCACACCACACTGCTTCTCAACCACACCACACTGCTTCTCAAACACACCACACTGCTTCTTAACCACACCACACTACTTCTCAACCACACCACACTGCTTCTCAACCACACCACACTGCTTCTCAACCACACCACACTACTTCTCAACCACACCACTTCTCAACCACACCACACTGCTTCTCAACCACACCACACTGCTTCTCAACACACCACACTGTTCTAACCACACCACACTACTTCCAACCACACCACACTGCTTCTCAACCACACCACACTGCTTCTCAACCACACCACACTGCTTCTCAACCACACCACACTGCTTCTCAACCACACCACACTACTTCTCAACCACACCACACTGCTTCTCAACCACACCACACTGCTTCTCAACCACAACACACTGCTTCTCAACCACACCACACTGCTTCTCAACCACACCGCACTGCTTCTCAACCACACCGCACTGCTTCTCAACCACAACACATTGCTTCTCAACCACACCACACTGCTTCTCAACCACAACACACTGCTTCTCAACCACACCACACTGCTTCTCAACCACAACACACTGCTTCTCAACCACACCACACTGCTTCTCAACCACACCGCACTGCTTCTCAACCACACCGCACTGCTTCTCAACCACAACACATTGCTTCTCAACCACACCACACTGCTTCTCAACCACAACACACTGCTTCTCAACCACACCACACTGCGCAGCAACCACACCACACTGCGCAGCAACCACACCACACTGCGCAGCAACCACACCACACTGCGCGGCAAGGCAGTGTGGTGAGTGTTGGTACTCAGCACAGCAGTGTGTCGGGTACGTAGCAGTGTGTTGGGCACATAGCAGTGTGTCGACCACATAGCAGTGTGTCGACCACATAGAAGTGTGTCGACCACATAGTAGTGTGTCGGGCACATAGCAGTGTGTCGACCACATAGCAGTGTGTTGGGCACATAGCAGTGTGTCGACCACAAAGCAGTGTGTTGGGCACATAGCAGTGTGTCGACCACATAGCAGTGTGTCGGGCACATAGCAGTGTGTCGGGCACATAGCAGTGTGTCGACCACATAGCAGTGTGTCAACGACATATCAGTGTGTCGGGCACATAGCAGTGTGTTGGGCACATAGCAGTGTGTCGACCACATAGCAGTGTGTTTTGCACATAGCAGTGTGTCGGGCACATATCAGTGTGTCGATCACATAGCAGTGTGTCAACCACATAGCAGTGTGTCAACCACATAACAGTGTGTCGACCACATAGCAGTGTGTCGGGCACATAGCAGTGTGTTGGGTACATATCAGTGTGTTGACCACATAGCAGTGTGTTTTGCACATAGCAGTGTGTTGGGCACTTAGCAGTGCGTCGACCAGTGTGTTGGATACTTCGCAATTTGCTAGTTCCTGAGCAGTGTGTTGGTTACTTAGCAGTGTGTTGGTTGCTGAGCAGTGTGTTGGTTACTTAGCTGTGTGTTGGTTCCTGAGCAATGTGTTGGTTACTTAGCAGTGTGTTGGTTCCTGAGTTCTGTGTTGGTTCCTTAGCATTGTGTTGGTTACTTAGCTGTGTGTTGGTTACTTACCTGTGTTTTGGTTCCTGAGCAGTGTGTTGGTTCCTGAGCAGTGTGTTGGTTACTTAGCAGTGGGTTGGTTCCTGAGCAGTGTGTTAGTTCCTGAGCAGTGTGTTGGTTACTTAGCAGTGTGTTGGTTACTTAGCAGTATGTTGGTTACTTAGCTGTGTGTTGATTACTTAGCAGTGTGTTGGTTCCGGAGCAGTGTGTTGGTTCCTGAGCAGTGTGTTGGTTACTTAGCAGTGTGTTGGTTCCTGAGCAATATGTTGGTTACTTACCTGTGTGTTGATTACTTAGCAGTGTGTTGGTTCCTGAGCAGTGTGTTGGTTCCTGAGCAGTGTGTTGGTTTCTTAGCAGTGTGTTGGTTACTTGCAGTGTGTTGGGTACTTGCAGTGTGTTGGTTACTTGCAGTGTGTTGGTTACTTGCAGTGTGTTGGTTACTTAGCTGTGTGTTGTTTACTTGGCTGTGTGTTGGTTCCTGAGCAGTGTGTTGGTTCCTGAGCAGTGTGTTGGTTACTGAGCAGTGGGTTGCTTACTTAGCAGTGGGTTGGTTACTTAGCAGTGTGTTGGATCCTGAGCAGTGTCTTGGTTGCTTAGGTGCGTGTTGGTTCCTGAGCAGTGGGTTGGTTACTTAGCAGTGTGTTGGTTACTTAGCTGTGTGTTGGTTACTTAGCAGTTTGTTGGTTACTTAGTAGTGTGTTGGTTCCTGAGCAGTGTGTGGGTTCCTGAGCAGTGTGTTCGTTACTTAGCAGTATGTTGGTTACTTAGCAGTGTGTTGGTTACTTAGCAGTATGTTGGTCCCTGAGCAGTCGGTTGGTTACTTAGCTGTATGTTGGTTACTTAGCAGTGTGTTGGTTACTTAGCAGTGTGTTGGTTACTTAGCAGTGTGTTGGTTACTGAGCAGTGTGTTGGTTCCTGAGCAGTGTGTTCATTACTTAGCAGTATGTTGGTTACTTAGCAGAGTGTTGGTTCCTGAGCAGTGTGTTCGTTACTTAGCAGTATGTTGGTTACTTAGCTGTGTGTTGGTGGTTACTTAGCAGTGTGTTGGTTACTTAGCAGTGTGTTGGGTACTTAGCAGCATGTTGGTTCCTGAGCAGTGTGTTGGTTACTTAGCAGTGTGTTGGTTACTGAGCAGTGTGTTGGTAACACAGCTGTGTGTTGGTTCCTTAACATTGTGTTGGTTATTTAGCTGAGTGTTGGTTACTGACCTGTGTGTTGGTTCCTGAGCAGTGTGTTGGTAACTTAGCAGTGGGTTGGTTCCTGAGCAATGTGTTGGTTCCTGAGCAGTGTGTTGGTTCCTGAGCAGTGTGTTGGTTACTTAGCTGTGTGTTGGTTCCTGAACAGTGTGTTGGTTCCTTAGCAGTGTGTTGGTTCCTGAGCAGTGTGTTGGTTACTTAGCTGTGTGTTGGTTATTGATCTGTGTGTTGGTTCCTTAGCAGTGTGTTGGTTACTTAACAGTGTGTGGGTTCCTGAGCAGTGTGCTGGTTCCTGAGCAGTGTGTTGGTTACTTAGTTGTGTGTTCGTTCCTGAACAGTGTGTTGGTTACTTAGCGGTGTGTTGGTTACTTACCTGTCTGTTGGTTACTGAGCAGTGTGTTGGTTACATAGCTGTCTGTTGGTTCCTGAGCAGTGTGTTGGTTCCTGAGCAGTGTGTTGGTTCCTGAGCAGTGTCTTGGTTCCTGAGTAGTGTGCTGTTCACTTAGCTGTGTGTTGGTTCCTGAACAGTGTGTTGGCTCCTGAGCAGTGTGTTGGTTACTTAGCAGTGTGTTGGTTCCTGAGCAGTGTGTTCGTTACTTAGCAGTGTGTTGGTTACTTAGCAGTGTGTTGGTTCCTGAGCAGTGTGTTCGTTACTTATTAGTGTGTTGGTTACTTAGCAGTGTGTTGCTTCCTGAGCAGTGTGTTCGTTACTTAGCTGTGTTCTGGTTACTTAGCTCTGTCCTGGTTCCTGAGCAGTGTGTTGGTTCCTGAGCATTGTCTTGGTTCCTGAGTAGTGTGTTGTTTACTTAGCTGTGTGTTGGTTCCTGAACAGTGTGTTGGCTCCTGAGCAGTGTGTTGGTTACATAGCAGTGTGTTGGTTCCTGAGCAGTGTGTTCGTTACTTAGCAGTGTGTTGGTTACTTAGCAGTGTGTTGGTTCCTGAGCAGTGTGTTGGTTACTTAGCAGTGTGTTGGTTACTTAGCAGTGTGTTGGTTCCTGAGCAGTGTGTTCGTTACTAGCAGTATGTTGGTTACTTAGCAGTGTGTTTGTTACTGAGCAGTGTGTTGGTTCCTGAGCAGTCTGCTGGGTACTTAGCAGTGTGTTCGTTCATGAGCAGTGTGTTGGTTACTTAGCTGTGTGTTGGTGACTTAGCAGTGTGTTGGTTACTGAGCAGTGTGTTGGTTACCTACTGTTTGCTGGTTACTTAGCTGTCTGCTGGTTATGTAGTTGTGTGTTGGTTACTTAGTTCTGTGCTGGTTACTTAGCTGTGTGCTGGTTACTTAGCTGTGTGCTGGTTACATAGCTGTGTGCTGGTTACATAGTTTCTGGGTACTTACCTGTGTACTTGAAAATGTAGCATGTGTTTTGCTTGCATCATTAAAGTTGCATAGTGCAATTGTTTTGAGGTTCTGTAATTTTATGCGATAAATATAGTAGATTGGTTGCTATGATGCTTTACCTTGAAGTAACCTTGCTTCTCAAAACTCTCATCCCTATAGGCTTGAACAGAAACAGGTTCTATACTATTAAATTGTCACAGTAATAGTATGTCCTCTATGTAGCAACACATTCTTACTTGGTTACAATGACATGAGTATTAGTATCGAAGTTGGATATGTAAGTGTTTTGCTTTAGAAAATGTCATGCTTTCATCGTACTATGCCTCATTAAATGACTGATTCCATTCCTCAACCTTCACACCATGTCAACGAGTCGCCATGTTGGATGTAGTCCGTCCGTGCACCACTAACTCAGCTCCTTTCAGACCCACCACACCCAATCACTGAGACTCACGTGACTGTCGGCCTGTACCCACAAACCACCATGTTGGATGTAGCCTGTCCATGCACCACTAACTTGGCTCCTTTCAGACTCACTGCACCCACCCTCTGAGACTCAGGTGACAGCCCGCCTGTACCCGCACCCCGCCATGTTGGATGTAGTCCATCCATGCACCACTAACTCGGCTCCTTTCAGACTCACTGCACCCACTCACTGAGACTCATGTGACGGTCCACCTGTACCTGAACACCGCCATGTTGGATGTAGCGCATCCATGCACCACTAACTCGGCTCCTTTCGGACCCACCGCACCCACTCACTGAGACTCACGTGATTGTCCACTGATACACGCACACCGCCATGTTGGATGCAATCCATCCATGCACCACTAACTCGGCTCCTTTCAGACTCACCGTACCCACTCACTGAGACTCCTGTGACTGCCCGCCTGTACCTGCACACCACCATGTTGGATGCAGTCTGTCCATGCACCACTAACTCGGCTCTTTTCAGACTCACCGCACACACTCACTGAGATTCCTGTGACTGTCCGCCTGTACCCGCACACCGCCATGTTGGATGTAGCCCATCCATGCACCACTAACTCGGCTCCTTTCAGACTCACAGCACGCACTCACTGAGACTCACGTGACTGTCCGCCTGTACCCGCACACCGCCATGTTGGATGTAGCTCATCCATGCACCACTAATTCGGCTCCTTTCAGACTCATAGCACCCACTAAGTGAGACTCCTGTGACTGTCCGCCTGTACCCGCACACCGCCATGTTGGATGTAGCTCATCCATGCACCACTAACTCGGCTCCTTTCAGACTCATAGCACCCACTAAGTGAGACTCCTGTGACTGTCCGCCTGTACCTGCACACTGCCATGTTGGATGTAGCCCGTCCATGCACCACTAACTTGGCTCCTTTCAGACTCACCGCACACACTCACTGAGACTCCTGTGACTGTCCGCCTGTACCCGCACACCGCCATGTTGGATGCAGTCTGTCCATGCACCACTAACTTGGCTCCTTTCAGACTCACCGCACCCACTCACTGAGACTCCTGTGACTGTCCGCCTGTACCCGCACACCGCCAAGTTGGATGTAGCTCGTCCATGCACCACTAACTTGGCTCCTATCAGACTCACCGCACCCACTCACTGAGACTCATGTGACTGTCCGCCTGTACCTGCACACCGCCATGTTGGATGTAGCCTGTCCATGCACCACTAAGTCAGCTCCTTTCAGACTCACCGCACGCACTCACTGAGACTCATGTGATGGTCCGCCTGTACGTTCACATCGCCATGTTGGATGTAGCCTGTCCATGCACCACTAACTTGGCTGCTTTCAGACCCACCACACACACTCACTGAGACTCACGTGACTGCCCGCCTGTACCTGCATACCGCCATGTTGGATGTAGAACGTCCATGCACCACTAACTCGGCTCCTTTCAGACTCACCGCACCCACTCACTGAGACTCCTGTGACTGTCCGCCTGTACCTGCACACCACCATGTTGGATGCAGTCTGTCCATGCACCACTAACTCGGCTCCTTTCAGACTCACAGCACACACTCACTGAGATTCCTGTGACTCTCCGCCTGTACCCGCACACCGCCATGTTGGATGTAGTCCATCCAAGCACCACTAACTCGGCTCCTTTCAGACTCACAGCACGCACTCACTGAGACTCACATGACTTTCCACCTGTACCCACACACCACCATGTTGGATGTAGCTCGTACATGCACCACTAACTCGGCTCCTTTCAGACTCACCGCACCCACACACTGAGACGCCTGTGACTGTCCACCTGTACCTGCACACCGTGATGTTGGATGCAGTCTGTCCATGCACCACTAAACTTGGCTCCTTTCAGACTCACCGCACGCACTCACTGAGACTCACGTGACTGTCCGCCTCTACCCGCACACCGCCATGTTTGATGTAGCCTGTCCATGCACCACTAACTCGGCTCCTTTCAGACTCACCGCACCCACTCACTGAGACTCCTGTGACTGTCCGCCTGTACCCGCACACCGCCATGTTGGATGTAGTCCATCCATGCACCACTAACTCAGCTGCTTTCAGACTCACCGCACCCACTCACTGAGACTCCTGTGACTGTCCGCCTGTACCTACACACGGCCATGTTGGATGTAGCTCATCCATGCACCACTAACTCGGCTCCTTTCAGACTCACTGCACCCACTCACTGAGACTCACGTGACTGCCCGCCTGTACCTGCACACCGCCATGGTGGATGTAGAACGTCCATGCACCACTAACTCGGCTCCTTTCAGACTCACAGCACGCACTCACTGAGACTCACGTGACTGTCCGCCTGTACCCGTACACTGCCATGTTGGATGTAGTACGTCCGTGCACCACTAACTCGGCTCCTTTCAGACTCACCGCACCCACTCACTGAGACTCCTGTGACTGTCCGCCTGTACCTGCACACCGCCATGTTGGATGTAGCCTGTCCGTGCACCACTAACTTGGCTCCTTTCAGACTCACCGCACCCACTCACTGAGACTCACGTGACTGCCTGCCTGTACCCGCACACCGCCATGTTGGATGTAGTCCATCCATGCACCACTAACTAGGCTCCTTTCAGACTCACCGCACCCACTCACTGAGACTCACATGACAGCCTGCCTGTACCCGCACACCGCCATGTTGGATGTAGTATGTCCGTGCACCACTAACTCGGCTCCTTTCAGACTCACAGCACGCACTCACTGAGACTCACTGAGACTCACATGACTGTCCGCCTGTACCCGCACACTGCCGATCCCTCCCGTCTCAACCCCAGCGTGCCCCCCAACGTCAGAACGACTGCACCACGTCTAGATCACACTGGTCATGTGACTTGATCCCTAAGTTAAAAACTACACTATGTTTTTTGTAATTCTGGTTTGATATACAGCTTGCGGCGAAGTTGAGCACCTCACAAACATCCAGTGTAATCCACCCCGGTATCCCACAAAGGGAGACCCGGCGGGATGGCCGATAGGTGGGGCGCCCTCACGCTGTGCATCAAGCCATGGAATCAATCCCTGACTGAGTCAAACCGAAGAAAAACACAATTGTGTACTTGTCACTATGTTTGCTGGTACTCGGCAAGGACTGGTTGGCTCACTGTGGTGGTAAGGTGGCTGAGTGGGACTCTGGTTTCCCGGGGTGATGTATCCCAGTGGAGTAACATGATACATGTATGTGCGCACTGTCACAAATCCCCATTTCTCCCCATACGACCTGACATGTCTGAGAAATGCAAACAGCAGTTAATTATTGAACTCTCTGCCAACTGGCCACCCAACGTTTCTGTGTATTTCTGCCTATTTCCCAGGCGCGGCAGCAGCTCAGCCTTCGTTGTCTCTGTTCACTGGCCGTGTGCTAAGCTGACCACCCTCAAAAACAATCAAACAACACAACACAAAAGTGTATAAGAAAAAGCGGTTGGCGGTTGTTCCCTAGACGTTTTTGCGGATCAGCGCCCCCTGTCGGTGGGCAGTGAGGCGTGAGGCCCTGCCTGCTGAGAACCGAACACAGGAGGGCGGGCCCGGAGTGCGTGACCTCAGAGCCGGCGAGCATAAGGACGCTCATACCCATACTCATAGTCATAGATGTATCCCGACACACATGTGTATACATGTAGGTACATAGACACATATATAGATACGTTCATAGTACATACACACAGATACACACATGTGTATAGCTGTATGTATATATACACATATATAGACACTTGCATATATAGTACATATACACAGATACATACATGTGTATACCTGTATGCATATAGACACATATCTAGATACATGCCTTTATGTGTGCATAGTACATAAACACAGATACATACAGGTGTATATCTGTATGCATATAGACACATATATAGATACATGCATTTATATGTGCATAGTACATACACATAGATACATACATGTGTATACATGTGTATACCTGTATGCATATATAGACACATATATAGATACATGCATATATATGTGCATAGTACATACACATAGATACATACAGGTGTAACCTGTATGCATATAGACACATATATATAGATATGTGCATATATGCACTCATAGTACATACACACATATACACACATGCGTATAACTGTATGCATATAGACATATATATAGACACATATATAGACATATGCATATATAGTACATATACACAGATACATACATGTGTATACCGGTATGCATATAGACACATATATAGATACATGCATTTATATGTGCATAGTACATACACATAGATACATACAGGTGTATACCTGTATGCATATAGACACATATATAGATATGTGCATATATACACTCATGGGTATGCGGATAATGCAGTACCTATCTGCTAAAATACCTCAGGGAGTTTGACGCCCCTGCCTTGCAAAGTTATAAACCACTGCCTTGTGGTATGGGTTCTTGATAGAACCAAAGGCTAAGGAAGCAAACCCTAACAGAAAACCATGCTTTCATGGCAGCATTAAGGGTTGTGATGAAGGGAACTCCCAACATCTCCCGGCCAGCTACTGCAGGGACAAATAGTTTGCGCCTATCTTGATCTGTTCTTGCCGGTGTGAGACCTCTATTTGCTCCCCGAGAGAGTGCTTGCTGCTGTTAACTTGAGCCTGCAGCCACGTTTCAACACTTTGCAAGAAGTCTTTTATGATAATGCCACAACTGCATGGAAATAGCGGCGGGGTGTCATAAGAATTAAAAGCACGTCTTTTGTCGCATTGCGACCTGGACAGCATGATGATGTTGGGACACTCATGGATACATAACACACATGGATATATATCTTCCTATCACCTGTTATGCATATATACATATAGTTATTAGAACATGCAGATATTTGCACTCTAGTTGTACATTTAGACACATATAGATACATGTGTATACCTGTATTCATGTATACACATATTGTCACTTATTACTGTTCACTCACTTTGTCACTTATTACTGTTCACTCACTTTGTCACTTATTACTGTTCACTTACTTTGTCAATTATTATTACTGTTCACTCACTTTGTCACTTATTACTGGTCACTTACTTTGTCACTTATTACTGTTCACTTACTTTGTCAATTATTGCTGTTCACTCACTTTGTCACTGTTCACCCACTTTGTCACGTATTACTGTTCACTCACTTGTCACTTTATTACTGTTCACTTACCTTTTCACGATTACTGTTCACTCACTTTGTCACTTATTTCTGTTCACTTACTTTTTCACTATTACTGTTCACTCACTTTGTCACTTATTACTGTTCACTTACTTTGTCAATTATTACTGTTCACCCACTTTGTCACTTATTACTGTTCACTCACTTTGTCACTTATTTCTGCTCACTTACTTTTTCACTATTACTGTTCACTCACTTTGTCACTTATTACTGTTCACTCACTTTGTCACTTATTACTGTTCACTCACTTTGTCACTTATTTCTGTTCACTTACTTTTTCACTATTTCTGTTCACTTCAATCAATCAATCAATAGTTCCGTCCTCTAGTCGAGGGTTGGATGCAATGGTTCTCCACTTATCCCGATGTTGTGCTGTTCTGATAGATTTGTAAACCATGATGTTCTTGGTCTCCCTCTCCCTCTGCTGCCATTCACCTTCCCTTCCAACAATGTACGGTATATTGAACTCTGACGAATGATGTGGCCAAAATAAATAAGTTTCTTTGTCTGTATAGTGGCAAACAAGCTTTTCTTATTTTTAATTTTTCTGAGAACTTCTTTGTTGGTGTTCTTCTTTGTCCATGATATTTTCATCATCCTTCGATAAGTCCACATCTCAAATGCTGCTAAACGTTTGTACATTTTCTTAGAGATTGTCCATGTCTCTGCCCCATACATTAGAGTAGACCACACATAACACTGAAGAATACGCTTCCTTGTTTGTATTAATATCTTACTTGATGTGAACACTCTATACATTTTGGAGAATGTTGTTCGGGCTATTGTTATCCTTCTTTTAATTTCTTCCTCACATCTCCCATCATTTGTAATCTTTTGTCCGAGATATATGAATTCGGATACTTGTTCTATGTTTGTGCCATGTATGGTTATATTGACATTTGGTTTATCTGTCTTTTTACTTATAACCATTGTTTTGGTCTTCCTGGCATTCATCTTCATGTTGAATAGTATTCCAGCTTTATTGATTCTATTCACTATATCTTGTAGGGTTTTCTCACTGTCTGCTAGTATTACACTGTCATCAGCATATCTAAGATTGTTGACGTTCATGCCACCTATTGTCACTCCCTTGCAATCTTCAATGTGTCTGAAAATCATCTCTGTGTACAGGTTAAATAGACATGGTGACAATACACACCCCTGTCTGTTCACTTACTTTGTCAATTATTACTGTTCACTCACTTTGTCACTTATTACTGTTCACTCACTTTGTCGATTATCACTGTTCATTTACTTCATTGTCATAATTGCACCTAACACAGTAACAGTAACATACTTACTTGAGTAGCATTCATCGTAACTTCAATGTAGCCCGCTGTTCCGGGGGTTTGGTCCTAGCCTGGTCTTGGTTTTGTTGAGATCTAGAACATCAAACCCCAACAAACAAGTAGAGACTACGTCAGGGGAATAACCTAGCGCCATGAAATCCCATCAGTAAGACACCAACCACATTGTGGTGTCGCACCGGCACCCTGCCCCCCTCCCCCGCTACAGACCACGTGACCGTCACACCGAGCTCATGACCCGCCCCGGGACGCCCACACGGCACGCATGGCCTGTTGCCATAGTTACGTCGCACCACGTGACCACGAGACCACCCGCCACCCTTACCCGACGTTGGCATAACTTCACACCCCAGGGACATAATGCTGCCATACCACGTGCCGACCCCCACCTTACGCCCCAACCCGCGCCACCTCTGAGTGGCTTTGTTCGTCGGGCAGCGAACCCAACTGGCATGCAGGCTGTATTTGAACTGATTCCCATTCTTAGGAGTGCCTAGTTCACCATTATTTCCATTTATTCACACTTTTCTAAATTCCTGATATGCGTTGTAAACTATAAGCATAAGTAGCTGTGAAGCGATTAGTGCCTGGTTATTTGCTTGAAGGCCGTTAACCAGCCATTTGGCCGATGTCGTGGGTTCGAACCCAGGCCGACTCAAACCAATAAGTTATTAAGTTGATTGTACTTGCTTCCTAGCTTAACACTTAGCTTTGATGGGATAGGACAATGACTGGTTTTCTCAGGGTCAGTATAATGTGATATTGGGTCATGGTGCTGGCAGCCCAGTCTCCCAGTGGCACAGCGCTATACAGTTGTCACGAGTGTACATTGTCACAAATTGATGTCTGTCTTCATAGGACCTTAGATGTTGCTAGAATGTAAAGCCCCATCACAACAAATAAATGGTTGGATGTATGTAGTGTTCATGTATGTGAATGTGTGCATGTATCGATGCATGAAAAGTGACACAATGTATGTTTGTTTGTTTGTTGTTGTTTTACGTCCTAGCAACATCTAAGGTCATATCAGGACGGGAACACAATGTAAGCGAATAAAGATAGTGAAAAGTAAGTGAACAAAGCTAGTGACAAAGTGAACAGCAACAACTGCCACAGAGTCAGTAAATAATGATAGTGACAAAGTAAGGGAGCAGTTACAAGTGACTCAAAGTAAGTGAACAATGATAGTGACGAAGTAAGTGAACAAAGATAGTGACAAAGTGAACAAAGATAGTGACGAAGTGAACAGCAGCAATTGACATGGTAAGTGAATAATGATAGTGACACGGTAAGTGAGCAATGCTTGATAGCGACAACATAAGTTAACAAAGTAAATGTCGAAGTAAGTGAACAAAGATAGCCCGATGTGGGGTTTGAGGCTTGAGAGGCTTTAGAGTGACAGGCAATGTTTCTGACTTACTGACCCACTCACTGACTGGAGAGTGACAGGCAATGTTTCTGACTTACTGACCCGCTGTCTGGAGAGTGACACTGGCAGGCAATGTTTGGAGAGCGGCAATTGCAAAATGCGATATGTTATCCGAAGGGACGGCTGCCTACGGGAGGAATCTGGCCGTCCAGATCCAGTAACGGGATCCGATTATAAGGAACCCCTCCTCGGGATCCCCGAGACCGGAAGCTGCCGCCGGAATTCGGGACCGTGAGGAATTCTGGGACTTGGATTCACGGGAGGCGTGTGCTGTCAGAGCGCGGTGTGACTGACACTACTGTAGTACAGTAGTTCTAGTTCCCCTGTGAGCCTTCACACAGGCTCCGGCTGCACAGGCAACATTGAGGGACACATACGTCAGACAATTTGCTTCTGGTCGGCTGATATCGAGCTGAACCGTCTTACTAACATCCTGAGCACGGTTAGCTCGGAGTAGGAGACGGATCGGCTCAGTGGGCAAAGGCCTGCCTTGATTGCTAGCCGATGTTTAAGCGTTAGGCAAGGACTGGGTGGTTAGTTGACGTAGTTGAACGTAGTGGAGGCTAACATAGTTCAACGTAGTTCAACGTAGTGCAACATACCGGCATCCATACTTCTCCGTGATGAGAACATGATAAGAACGTGTGTGGGCCATGAGTTCCGATTTAAGCTTTGGACATGTTCAAAAGAGAGAGGTACGTTTGAGGCAGACATAGCCTCCATGACGATAACATACTCTAGCATACTCTAGCATACTCTAGCATACTCTAGCATACTTCTTAATGTACTCTAGCATACTCCAGCATACTCTAGCATACCCTAGTATACTTTGACCCTCACAAAACCTTGCCCGTTCTGCCATGGTCACATAATCGTTAGTGGACAAAGTTGAAAGTAGTTGAACGTAGTGGAGGGTAACACAGTTCAACGTAGTTCAACATAGTTCAATCTCGTTCAACATAGTTCAACGTAGTTCAACATAGTTGGACGTACCGGGATCCATACCATAATGTACTGGGATCCGTACCATAACGTATTTATCCGTACTGTTAGTTGGGTAATCACCCAAAACCTGTCATACCTTAACATAGGTTTACATAGTGATAGCACATTTGACCCACATTAATCTATCCTATGTTCAACTACGTTCAACTACGTTCACTAACGTGTATATGATCAGGGCCTTAGAATAATGTAACCACGTGAGATGTTTGCTTGAACACAACGCCCCAATCCCATCCCATTTAAGTTGTCATGGATACTGGCAATATATTTGCGTTTTGTTCACTTCCACCATTTACTGGTTCATGTTTCGTTGATAGGTGATTATGGGATGGCAAGAAGGTGACTATGGGATGGCAAAGTAGGTGATTATGGGATGGTAAGTAGGTGACTACGGGATGGCAAGTAGGTGACTATGGAATGGCAAGTAGGTGATTATTGTTATGTATCTGTGTCAGCGGTAACCATGACGTAACGATGACGTCATGTATGGGGGTGTGCTAGGATGATGTAAGAACAAGGTGGCACTGAAAAGGAAGCCCTTCTCAAGGTGTTCACACTTCATTACATGGTGTCAGATGTATTGAACGAACTTAACGACATGGCGTTAACGGGATTAAAACCCCCGTCTCATTTAAATGTGGACGATAACATGGCTATGGAATGGAGGTCGTGGTTGCAGGTATATGAGATATATGCGACAGCATCGGGTGCTTCTTCCAAGTCGGAAAAAGTACAGTGCTGTGTATTCCTTCATGTGGTGGGCCGAGACGCGCAGAAGATCCACAAGACCTTGAAGATTGATGCAACGAACAAGGATAAAATCGGCCCACTCATCGATGCATTTAATGAATACTGTGAAGGTAAATCTAACATTACGGTGATTCGATATCAATTCAACTCGTATAACCAAACGAGTGAAAACATTGACGCTTACATACGAGAAGTTAAATCGTGTGTCACACATTGTTGCTATGACAATTTAGAGGATTCGTTGTTGTGTGATAGATTGGTATGTGGTGTCAAAGATAATATGTTACGGAATCGACTGCTACAAACACCGAATTTGTCGTTGGATCAATGTGTTCAGATGTGCAGATTAAGCGAGCACAAAGCGGCGCAATTAGTGAATACCGATGTTACTGCAGAGGAGGGCGTGGCCAGCATTTCTTCTGCGAACGGGCGTCGCCATGGTTTCATGACACGACCGTCACAACCGTGGACACCGCCTACGTCAATGAGGTTTCGACAGGCAAGACAACAACCCGGGCAATGTGATAAATGCGGTTATAATCATCAAAAAGGGAATTGTCCGGCTCGTGGCAAGGAATGTGACAGTTGCCACAAGCTGGGGCATTTTCGCAGAGTTTGCCGGGCACGGATGACAAATGCTGTGCCAGTTAACGAAGTACATGTTGACCCTAGTAACCTTGATGACGTGCCGGAGGATGTGGGTCAAACATATGATTTGTTCGTCGGAGCGGTGTACAGCAACGCAAATAGTGGACCTGGATTGTGGTTCACAACATTGAACATTGGCAACGTTGAGGTGTCTTTCAAGATGGATACGGGTTCTGAGGCTAACATTCTACCGTTGGATGTATACCGCAAGCTGGAGAACGTAGTGTTGAACCCGTCCAAATGTCACCTCGTAACATACAATGGTGATCGCATAATACCATCAGGGGAAATACAGCTAGACGTCAGCGGAAAACGACTAAAATTTCAAGTAACAGATGCGGGAAGCGCCATCCTAGGAAAAGTAGCATGTGTTGATTTAGGACTGATCGCTCGTGTTGATGTTGTTCAAGACAAATTGAATGGATCTGACGCACATGAAATGGTAAATAAATATTCGGATGTATTTGTTGGTCTAGGCCTGATAAAAGTAAATGCTATGATACATGTTGATGTATCTGTACCTCCTGTCATTGACCCTCCACGTAGGATACCTGTGTCTATTACAGATGATGTTAGGCAAGAACTAGACCGTATGTTGAACTTAGGTGTAATTGTAAAGGAGGATGACCCTACACCATGGGTCAGCTCTATAACCATTGTAGGGAAGCCAGGCAAGATTAGGATCTGTTTAGACCCAACAAAATTAAACAGGGCTATACTACGTGGCCCATATCCGGTACGTACCGTTGAGGAGGTCGTGTCTCAAATACACGGATCCAAATTCTTTTCCGTATTAGATGCCAATAGTGGTTACTGGTAGGTAGAGCTGGATCACAATAGTTCAAAACTATGTACCTTTAATACCCCGTGGGGCAGATTCCGTTACACAAGGTTGCCGTTTGGTATCAAGACGGCGGGTGACATTTTCATCAAAGAAATGAATGACATGTTACGAGATATGAAAGGGGTTCATGTAATTTCAGACGATATCTTGGTTCATGGCAGAACCGTACAGGAACACAATGAACGCCTGGAAGCGGTATTATCCCGTGCCAGGGAAATGAATCTTAAACTAAACCCTAAAAAGTCAAAAATTTGCCAAACCAGTGTTAATTATGTAGGTCATTTAATCACTGCTGACGGATTAAAGCCTAATGAAGAACGTGTACAGGCAATAATAGACATGCCGGATCCAACTGACAAACCTGCTGTACAAAGATTCTTAGGCATGATCGGTTATGTCAGCAAATTCATAAATAACATGGCACAGATAACTAAACCTTTACGAACCTGTAAAAAATGTAGCTTGGCACTGGGATGATCCGCAGAGAGCAGCGTTTAATAAACTGAAGCAATTGTTAAGGGATGCACCTGTCCTAAAATATTTTAATTGTAAGGAACAAATAACATTGCAAGTAGATGCATCCAAATATGGGTTAGGGGCGACTCTGTTCCAAAATGACCAACCAGTTGCAATGGCTTCTAAGGCTTTAGATGATTGTCAAGTCAGTTATGCCGTTATAGAGAAGGAACTTCTTGCCATATGTTTTGGATGTAAAAAGTTTCATGAATATATTTTTGGCAATAGTATAATTGTTCAAACTGATCACAAACCATTAGAATCTATTATGTTGAAGCCCATCCATGAACTATCGGCACGTATGCAGCGCATGAGGATGAGATTGCAAAATTATAATTTAAAAGTAGTTTACACTAAGGGGTCAACGCTTTTTTTTTGCAGATACATTGTCCAGGGCGCACACATCTAGCATAGAGCCAAATGACCTCTTCGATAAAGACGTTTCGGTGGCGTCCGTGGATGTTGATAAGGATATAGTGCAACGGGTTGTATCAGCAACCAAAATGGACAAAACATTGCAAGAAATAATAAATTTGACTGTCAACGGTTGGCCAGATAATAGCAAAAAGGTATCGCCAAATATTAGACCGTTCTACACTTACAGTAGAGACATAACATACTCTGAGGGTTTAGTATTTAAGGGTTTGCAAATTGTTATTCCTAGAATATTGCAACCAGATGTTTTAGATAAGATACATGAATCGCATTTAGGGATGGATCATCAAGTGTAAACAATTAGCGAGGGACACTGTATTCTGGCCCGGAATGAACGCCCAAATAGAAGACAAAGTTGCCAGATGTCAGATTTGTCAAGAGTTCCGAAATGCGCCCCATAAGGAACCTCTGATAAATCACCCGATAGTAGACATCCCATTTTATAAAATAGGGGTTGACCCATGTCATTCAAACGGTTTAAATTATTTGATCATTGTTGATTATTATACAAAATTCCCGGAGGTTATACATATGCATGAGACTACAAGCAAAGCTGTTATCGTTGCCCTTAAGCAGACATTTGCTAGATACGGTATACCAAGATATGTCGTGTCCGATAATGGGCCTCAATTCAAAAGTGTAGAATATACTAGTTTCTCTAACAAATATGGCTTTGAACCTGTTTATACTAACCCAATGCATTCACAAAGCAACGGCCAAGCTGAACGGTTTGTACAAACGGTCAAAGGTATATTAAAGAAGTCAGCAACAGGTGATGGTGATATGTATTTAGGCCTGTTGAATTACAGGAACACACCATTGCAAGGTATGGGGGCATCTCCATCACAATTGCTAATGTCTCGTACATTAAGAACCAGAATGCCTATGTTAGAGGTTCGTCTCAGACCCCGACTGCAACCATCTAAATTGGCATTGTTGAAACAGGTTCAGTTCAATCAAAAGAGGTATTTTGATAAACGAGCTGGAAAAACATTAAGGACGCTTCAGGCAGGTGATATAATAAAATATAAAGATCACAAGAATGAGTGGAGGGATGGTAAAATCATACAAAGTAATACGCCTGGACCAAGAGACTACAGAATCATGAACGCGGACAATACGGTGGTGCGCCGTAACCGAAAGTTCATATTTAAATCTTCCCCTCCCAATAAAAATAATATGAGCAAGAATAAAAATGCTCGATTAGAAGTAAATGCAGACAACATTTCTGACACCCAGAAAGATATGAATGGCATAAAGCAGCCATATCAAACTCGTTACGGTCGATATATTCGCCGACCAGATAGATTGGGTGTTCTTGCATAAGTAGACCTTAAGTTAACTCAAGACTAATTATCCTGTTGGGAGAAATGTTATTGCCATAAAAGAGCAAGAAATGACTATGGATCACATCTAGTAAATGTTCACAGAATACGGCATATCTAGTATTAATATCATATCCTTCGCACAGTTCCAATAATACGTGTCGTTGATGGGGTGTGCATTGTGTGGTTGTTATCAAGTGGTGTCGTAGTGTTACCATAATGCCACACAAACAATTAATGGACTCATATCTGAGGCTAGGTTAAGTGTGTACTAGATTTAGGACAATCTTGTTCTGTTACGTTTATCAATATCGGTATAAGGTAATACATCATAGGAATAAGCGTTTCCATGGAAAGGAGATGTTATGTATCTGTGTCAGCGGTAACCATGACGTAACGATGACGTCATGTATGGGGGTGTGCTAGGATGACGTAAGATTGGTAAGATAAATAAACAGTTCCATAGAACGAGCTGTCATAGACATTCACACTGTCATTAATATTGTAGGTGACTATGGAATGGCAAGTAGGTGACTATGGAATGGCAAGTAGGTGATTATGGGATGTCAAGTAGGTGACTATGGGATGGAAAGTAGGTGACTATGGGATGGCAAAGTAGGTGACTATGGAATGACAAGTAAGTGACTATGGGATGGTAAGTAGGTGACTATGTGATGGTAAGTAGGTGACTATAGGATGGCAAGTAGGTGACTATGGGATGGTAAGTAGGTGACTATGGAATGGCAAGTAGGTGACTATGGGATGGCAAGTAGGTGACTATGGGATGGCAAGTAGGTGACTATGGGATGGCAAGTAGGTGACTATGGGATGGTAAGTAGGTGACTATGTGATGGTAAGTAGGTGACTATGGAATGGCAAGTAGGTGACTATGAGATGGTAAGTAGGTGACTATGGGATGGCAAGTAGGTGACTATGGGATGGCAAGTAGGTGACTATGGGATGGTAAGTAGGTGACTATGGAATGGCAAGTAGGTGACTATGGGATGGCAAGTAGGAGACTATGGGATGGAAAGTAGGTGACTATGTGATGGTAAGTAGGTGACTATGGGATGGTAAGTAGGTGACTATGGGATGGAAAGTAGATGACGATGTGATGGCAAGTAGGTGACTATGGGATGGCAAATATTATGATCTTCCCTTGGTCCGTTGGCGCATGCATAAGACGACCCGGCCCCTCTTAGAAGTTAGAGCGTGGACGTATATTTAGGTCCTGCAGTTCCCAACAAGTGCATATATGTGCTCCTTCCACCAATCAAGGTCCACAAACTGGGAAAAGTGAGTTTGTATTTCCTGATCGGCGTGCATATTTCACACTAGTCACTAACTTCCATTTATTGGCTCATCGTGAGCAAGGACCTTCTGTCTCTGACTAGTCTACTTATAAGTTATATTTGTCATTGCTTATTGGTTTTTGATATTAAGTAATGATACTAATTGTTAATATGAATTATTGATGTGGATTATTGATATTATTAACATTAATTATTTGTTATTAGTAATTATTGATAATAATTACTTGTTTTAATTATTTATGTTAGTTAGTAATGTTGATTATTGATTTATCATTGATGTTAGTTAGTAATGTTGATTATTGATTTTATTGTTGATGTTAATTATTGATGCGAATTACCACATCTAGTTGTTTAATTGTTTATACCAATTATTTATATTAATTATTTGTGTTAATTATTGGTATTTATAATAATTTGTATTATCATAGTCACATATGTAGTTACTAAGTTAGAAATGTATGCCTTAGTTAATTAATTTGATAACCTACCCAAGTTGTTATTTGCTTCATTATTCTGGGTAGCATTCAGATTTGTCTTAGCTTGTGTCATGTTATTTTTTATTCTGTTTAAACACAATCTTTTCTTTGGCGCGTTGGTTTGAGTTTGTTTAGCCTTGTCCAGGAGACATGCCGTGCTCACGAGGCAGCTCTCGTTGAATACACACGCATGTCTAGCTGGACCTTACACCCCCCCCCCCCCCCCCCCCCCCCCCGGTACCGGGTCGTGGTGCCCGCCTGAGAACGAGGCCTTCCGGTCCGCACGACGCCGCGTCATGCTGCTGACATGATGCGACGTCTGCTGTCATGGGTGACAGTGTACGGGTGTCTTAACTCCGTGGAGAATGCTAATTTTGCTGAGTAGAGTTTGTTTATTCTCGTGTCAGTTAGTGGCATATAGTGACATTTAGTGGCATTTAATCGCATCTAGAGACATTTAGTCGCATCTTGTGATATCTAGTGGCTGTCTAAACGGCACTGGTTATCGCGCGCTCCAACTGTAAGTACAATCCTGTGAAAAAAGACCATTAGGAGCGGTCTGAGCTGAGACAACCCACATACAACACTCATCTCCATCGTCACACTGACAACCACTTCGCGTGCCTGCGTCTCGAGAAGCGCCGAGACCAGAGCAGTGCCATATACTCTCCAATCAGAAGACCAGTGCCTTATAAGTTATAGACGAGATCGTCATTCCGACTGCGCATGCACTGAAAACGGCGTCGAGAGCAAACAAAAGGCATTGGGCCTTTGAGTTTGCCGATACGCCTATGGCAACACTTTATTCAAAATTAATCAAAATACATAACAATTTGGCATAAACATGGATCCACACATGCAATATAATGATATAATGAATATATTTAAGAAAAAAGTAGCCATAGTTAAGCATTTTGAGCTAAGAAACATACAATTCCACACAAAACAATGTCACTTTTAGCCTGATATCCACATCACCATTATTAATTCTTGTTCTAAATATCAAAATGCCATGTGTCAAGAGAAAGTTGTTTCAGAGAAATATATGAAGAGTTCAGATGCAAAACTACATAAATGCCAATCCAAAGATGGAGATAAACATTGGAATCAAACCACCAACAAATTGATTTTTTTATATTCCTACTTTTTTTTATCCATTTCTCCATAACGATGTGATCATATAAAAAGGGGAATTAGTGAGAATTTAAATTATTTTCATATAAAAAACTGTTATTTAAACTACATTTTTAGATTGGTGTTTACATGGTTTTGCGCCTGAACTCTTCATATAACCAATATCTGATTAAAGCTACTCATTTCCTAGCTTTACATATGTCATTAACCATAGGATATAAATAAAAACGAATAAAATAAAAATAAAACTGACTCTGGCCTTGGCTCTAACAGCAACACTGGTCTGAGTGACCAGATTTGTCGAGATCTAAATGCTGATTAGATTGGTGTAAATGCAATGCTAGATAGAAGATTAACACCTTATGTTATTATAGATACTTTTTTAGTTGTTATTCTATGTTTCAAACAAGAGCTGAGATGAGCTGAAACTAGCACATTTCATACCTGTACCCAGTGTATTAGCAATAGCATGTGCCGTGTTCTTCTTGCGGGTTTGTTTTGCTTTTATGCATCCCACAATGCACCGCACAGTTGGAATGACGAACTAGTCTATTGAAAGCGCCCATATCCAAAGTTACCATGTGGTCCTTGGAGAGTGTGCGGTTCTCCCACCACAACCGGAAGGAGACAAGGATGAGACTGCGCAAGCGCGGGTGGAAGTAGCGCGCTATCTGCGCCTTATCGGGGGACAGGGCCCTTCAAGTGGAGCAGTTGTCACGAAGCTGTCGCAACAAGCTTCACTCCTCCAGGCAGTCCATCCCCGCCACGACTCAGCTCAGCTCGTCGTCTGCTCTGGCTATATGTCGTCTGCTTTGGCTATATGTCGTCTTCTCGTGGGGGGGGGGGGGTGACAGACTGTCGAGTTGAATCCAAAACATTTAGCCGTTCATTGTGAATGCAATGTACCGACTGTTGCTGGTAGTCTGCTGTGTGTTAATTATCACACAGTTGACATTTACTGACCATATTTAATTGGTATAAGAATAGTGTCTGCTCTTATGGGAAATAACAAGATGTTGCCAAATTAAATGACACAACTAATAAATACTAATAGAACTGCGTTCATTAAATGTGGTTTTGTTCCACATTTAAATATGAATCTATAGTTCCCATTCCTGGTCTGTCATCTTGTGGCATCATACTAATACTATCATATCAGACGACATTTACTCGTCCGTCTGACATGAGGAGGGCGCGGGAAGCAGCACAAGTAGCTGACACTGAAGTATGGTCTATGTCCTGGCCACAGATACACACACTCATTCCAACTGACACCAGTGACGTCATGGCACTTCGTGGAACTTGGCCCGGTACGAGTGGACGGGCGAGTGTTGAGTGTGGTGGCAATGTGGGTAAGGAAGTTGGTGCACGACCAAAGGGAACACACAAATAATGTCGGCTACTTTAAAAATTGATTAGCAATGCCAATTGTTATAATAACTAAGTAATAACCAGTAAATTGAACTAGGTCAGAGTAATCCATCTGCATCGGTTCAACTTAAATTCAGTCAAAATTAATAAAATGCTGATAGTCTATTTTTTATGATGACTTGATTATCATTCGATAATGAAAATTGAAACATCACCTCAGTGTTCTACTTGTTATTAAAATGCTTTTCTAAACCCATATGATAAGTACATTCGTGTACTGACTGGAACATGGCAACCATAACCAACGCACTCCAACTCACGTCACAATACATCAAACTAATGTCTATTGCCTTCTTTTTTGCGTGCTTCTGCAAGTCTTGATACTACTCCGGCAGATGATCTACTTCCGTTCTCAACTGGAAGTGGCAGTGTGGAATGGGCTGTTCGTACCTGCAATCACATGCCTTATCGACACTGTTGCGTTCAGGTTCCCACGCAATAAGAAACTTTTCATAATTCTATGAATTCGTCACCATTTCGTAACTCTTCAAAGAGGAGGCTTCAAGATACATGCAGCGCAATCAAGATCGTTTCTATGGCAACCAGGCCGTATCGGTCATCTTAGTTTTTTATGTAAGCCTGTGAAGGGTGCGCCAGATAGGGACAGCGTCTGGGTTATGTCTGAACCCGAATACTCTCCAAGCAGATAGCTTCAGGGACTATGACGCCATGGGTAGTTATGCGGTGGTTTCAGGTTGTGACTGGCGAGTGAGTGATTCCAGTGTCTAATCTCGCGGAGCCTCAGGTGAGCAGACGAGAACTGGTGTAAGGGTGGAGCGATAAGGATCGAGGGAAACGAGAAGATGGAGGCGGTCTCATCTCAACCCTCGCCCAGCCTCGCGATAAGACGAGATCCGGCGAGTTCTCGACGGGACGGCTCCGGGCGGGGTGTACCTCAAGGCAGGCTTCGGGACGGCTCCGGGTGGAGTGCCACTGTAAGGCAGGCTGCAGGACGGCTCCGGGCGGGGTGCACCGTAAGGCAGGGTCTGGGACGGCTCCGGGCAGGGTGCACCTGTAAGGTGAGCTGTGGGACGGCTCTGGGCAGGGGGAGCCTGTAAGGCAGGCTACGGGATGGCTCCGGGCGGGGTGCACCTGTAAGGCGGGCTGTGGGACGGTTCTGGGCGTGGTGCACCATAAGGCAGGGTGTGGGACAGTTCCGGGCGTGGTGCACTGTAAGGCAGGCTGCGGGACGGCTCCAGGGGGGTGCAACTGTAAGGTGGTCAGTGGGACAGTTCCGGGCGGGGTGCAATTGTAAGGCGGGCTGTGGGACGGTTCCGGGTGGGGTGCAACTGTAAGGCGGTCTGTGGGACGGTTCCGGGTGGAGTGCAACTGTAAGGCGGTCTGTGGGACAATTCCGGGCGGGGTGCAACTGTAAGGCGGGCTGTGGGATGGTTCCGGGCGGGGTGCAACTGTAAGGCGGGCTGTGGGACAGTTCCGGGCGGGGTGCAACTGTAAGGCGGGCTGTGGGACAGTTCCGGGCGGGGTGCAACTGTAAGGCGGGCTGTGGGACAGTTCCGGGCGGGGTGCAACTGTAAGGCGGGCTGTGGGATGGTTCCGGGCGGGGTGCAACTGTAAGGCGGTCTGTGGGACAGTTCCGGGCGGGGTGCAACTGTAAGGCGGGCTGTGGGACAGTTCCGGGTGGGGCGCAACTGTAAGGCGGGCTGTGGGACGGTTCCGGGCAGGGTGCAACTGTAAGGCGGTCTGTGGGACAGTTCCGGGCGAATTGAGACTGTAAGGCAGGCCATGGAACCACTCCGGGCAGGTTGTGCCATAAGGCAGGGTGTGGGACAGCTCCGGGTGGGGTGCACTATAAGGCAGGCTGTGGGACAGCTCCGGGAGGGATGCACCGTAAGGCAGGCTACGGGATGACTCCGGTCGGGGTGCACCTGTAAGGCGGGCTGTGGGACGGCTGCAGGCAGGGTGAGCCTGTAAGGCGGACTGTGGGATGGGTCCAGGCGGGGTCCACCTGTAAGGCGGGCTGTGGGATGGCTCCAGGCGGGGTGCACCTGTAAGGCGGGCTGTGGGATGGCTCCAGGTGGGGTGCACCTGTAAGGCGGGCTGTAGGATGGCTCCAGGCAGGGTGCGCCTGTAAAGCAGGCTACGGGATTGCTCTGGGCGGGGTGAACCTGTAAGGCGGGCTGTGGGACGGCTGCGGGCAGGGTGATCCTGTAAGGCAGGCTGTGGGACAGCTCCAGGCGGGGTGCACCTGTAAGGCGGGATGTGGGACGGCTCCAGGCGGGGTGCACCTGTAAAGCAGGCTGTGGGACGGCTCCGGGCAGGGTGAGCCTGTAACTGTAAGGCGCGCTCTGGGACAGCTCCGGGCGGGGTGAACCTGTAAGGCAGGCTGTGGGAAGGCTCCGGGTAGGGTGCACCATCAGGCAGGGTGTGGGACAGCTCCGGGCGGGGTGCACCATAAGGCAGGCTGTGGGACAGCTCCGGGCAGGGTGCCACTCTAAGGCAGGCTGTGGGACGGCTCCGGGCGGGGTTAACCTGTAAGGCAGGCTGTGGGACGGTTCCGGGCGGGGTTAACCTGCAAGGCGGGCTGTGGGACGGTTCCTGAGGGGGGTTAACCTGTAAGGCGGGCTGTGGGACGGCTCCAGGTGGAGTGCACCTGTTAGGCGGGCTGTGGGACAGTTCTGGGCGTTGTGCACCGTAAGGCGGGTTCTGGGATGGCTCCGGGCGGGGAGAACCTGTTAGGCGGGCTCTGGGACGGCTTCGGCCGGGGTGCACCTGTAAGGCAGGCTGTGGGACAGCTCCGGGCGGGGTGCACCTGTAAGGCGGGCTGTGGGACGGCTCCGGGCGGGGTGCACCTGTAAGGTGGGCTGTGGGACGGCTCCGGGCAGGGTGCACCTGTAAGGCGGACTGTGGGACGGCTCCGGGTGGGGAGAACTTGTAAGGTGGGCTGTGGGACGGCTCCGGGTGGGGTGCACCTGTTAGGCCGCCTGGGTGCACCTGTAAGGTGGGCTGTGGGACGGCTCCGGGCGGGGTGCACCTGTGAGGCGGGCTGTGGGACGGGTCCGGGTGGGGTGCACCTGTAAGGTGGGCTGTGGGACGGCTCCGGGCAGGGTGCACCTGTTAGGCGGGCTGTGGGACGGCTCCGGGCGGGGAGAACCTGTAAGGCGGGCTCTGGGACGCTTCGGCCGGGGTGCACCTGTTAGGCGGGCTGTGGGACGGCTCCGGGCGGGGTGCACCTGTTAGGCGGGCTGTGGGACGGCTCCGGGCAGGGTGCACCTGGAAGGCGTGCTGTGGGACGCTCCGAGCGGGCTGCACCTGTAAGGCGGGTTGCAGGAGGCTGCATCTACAGGTGTGGGTGCTATTTGTCCCTATTATATTCTGATTCCACCCACACATAGGACTCAGATGAAAAGCAACGAACCATTTTTTAGTATTTGATTTTCTTTCCACTCATAGGTAACATCAGATAAGCATGCCGCTCCCCAGACTAGGGCGAAGTGACGCTACTTTATTCGAACATGTAACGTGGCCGAAAGTTACATAAGCCATGGCTGTGGACATGGATGTAGTCTGTGTGAGGTTCTCTTATATTTGTCAAATAAAGGCATTATGTTGATACTCATAATCTTATTCCCTTAAGCTATGAGGCACCTTCAATAAAGATTCTAACTTAAAAGATATTTGAATTGAACTCATGCAATATCATGTTGGGGTGCTTACCCAAATGTTGGATACTATAGGCTTATATAATTTGCAGTTATGTCTGAGTCAAACAAATGAGTTACAAAATTAATACTTGTCGTTACCTAGCCTGACCCTCAGAATAACTAGAATAGGGTAAGGGCTGGTTAGCTCAGTACCAAGAAAATATGACTGAGTGGGATATTGAGTTATGGTGCCGGCGACCTGTCTCCCAGTGGAGTACCACTATAAAGCCGCCATGAGTGTGTACTATCACAAATCGGTGCCTGGCCTAATAAAAGTAATATGACCTTAAATATTGTCAAATACATTTTTTTAACACTTTGGTCATACAAGAGGAGGGGAAAATAATTATGAAGATGCCAATTATGAAGATACACGCTTTAAAACAAGAACCTGCAGAAATGAATACTGCTCTGCGAGCCGTTAGCGAAGTGTTTATGTTTAAACCACCAAGCGGCGCCTGGAAGAACTAATGGCGGGTCGGGAAACGGTGGCGATTTGTCACTGCTGCGCCTGAGTCGTTGTTTGGTGGCTCGGGTAAGTCAGGAAACTTCTGGTCGCGTTATAGCGGAGTGGGAGGTGTGAGATGAGGGGTGGGGGTGGGGGGTGAGGGGGGGGGGGTCCGGTGGTCGGGCGCTTGAGTAGTGAGCAGCGTTCCTCACCGTGTGAGCAGCGTTCGTTACCTGGTGCTTTTTGTGGCGGTGTGTGTGCTGGTGGGTCTTCTTTTTGTTGAAACAACCCGTGTGTACAGGTGCTCTGCCGTGAGTGATGTCAGTGAGACGTCACCACCAAATCAAGGATGACATCAGAGCTTTCTACGTCACTAGATTACTATCAACGCATGCGCCGAGCCGTGACAGTCATCACTGCCAGGCGATCACCGACATTAACAGAAGCAACATTACAATGCACATTGCCATATAATTGTTACTTGCATGCGAATACCTAAGGCAAATGAAGACGGTTCTCTTTATTATTATTTGTAAGATGAATGATGTGGACTGTGTGTAGACATGGAGGTGATCTGAGTGTGGATATGGAGATGGCCTGTATGTGGACATGGAGGTGGTCTGTGTGTAGACATGGATGTCGGCTGTGTGTAGATATGGATGCGATCTGTATGTGGACATGGAGGTGGTATGTATGGGGATATGCATGTGGTATGTGTGTGGGCATGGATGTGACCTGTGTCTAGACATGGATGTGGCCTGTATGTGGATATGGATGTGGTATGTGTCTGGTCATGGATGTGCACTGTGTGTACACATGGAGGTGATCTGTCAGTGGGCATGGAGGTGGCCAGTGTGTGCATATGGATGTGGTTTGTGTGTGGACATGGATGTGGTCGGCGTGTGGACATGGAGGTTGTCTGTGGGTGGACATGGATGTGGCTTTCATGTGGATATGGACGGGGTCTGGGTGTGGACATGGATGTGGTATGAGTGTGGAGATGGATGTGGTATGTGTATGGATATGGATGTGGTTTGAGTGTGGACATGGATGTGGTCTGTGTATGGATGTGGTTTGTGTGTGGACATGGATGTGCTATGTGTGTGGACATGAATGTGGCCCGTGTGTGGACATGGATGTGGTATGTGTGTTGTCATGGAGGTGGTATGTGTGTGGACATGGATGTGGTCTGTGTTTAGACATGGAGGTCATCTGTGTGTGGACATGGAGGTGGTGTGTATGTGGATATGCATGTGGTTTGTGTGTGGACATGGATGTGGTATGTGTGTAGACATGGATATGTCATGTGTGTAGACATGGAGGTCATGTGTGTGTGGACATGGATGTGCCCTGTGTGTGGACATGGATGTGGCCTATATGTGGACATGGATGTGGCCTATATGTGGACATGGATATGGTCTGTGTGTGGCCATGGAGGTGGTACTTGTGTGGACATGGAGGTGGTTTGTGTGTGGACATGGATGTGGTCTGTGTGTGGACAGGGAGGTGGGCTGTGTGTGAGCATGGAGGTGGTCTGTGTGTGGACATGGATGTGGTGTGTATGGACATGGATCTGGTCTGTATGTGGACATGGATGTGATGTGTGTGTAGATTGAGGTGGTCTGTGTGTAGACATGGAGGTGGCTTGTGTGTGGACATGGATGTGGCCTGTGTGTAGTCATGGAGGTGATCTGTCAGTGGACATGGAGGTGGTCTATGTGTAAACATGGAGATGGTCTGTGTGTAGACCTGGAGATTGTCCATGTCTAGACATGGAGGTGGTCTGTGTGTTGACATGGAGGTGGTATGTGTGTGGACATGGAGGTGGTCTGTGTGTAGACATGGATGTGGTATGTATGTGGACATGGAAGTGGCCTGTATGGGGACATGGATATGGTCTGTGTGTGGACATGGCGGTGGTATGTGTGTAGACATGGAGATGGTCTGTGTGTAGACATGGAGGTGGTCTGTGTGTGCACATAGAGGTGTGGGCATGCAGGTGGCCTGTATGTGGACATAGAGGTGGTATGTGTATATACATGGAGATGGTCCGTGTGTAGACATGGAGGTGGTCTGTGAGTGCACATACATATGTTCTGTGTACTGGACCCTGAAGTTCTCTCCATGCTAGACCCTGGAGGTACTCTACATACCGAACCAAAGAAGTGGACCCTGGGGACCAGCCCCTGGGCGGGTATCATCACGTGCTGAGGTTCAGTGGTAAACACTGCCAGGCTGTGGGTGCTTGACCAGCCGGCTGTGTAAACATCAGGCAGGTAAGTCCCGCACACTGACCTTGCCACAGACCAGAGTGACGCAGCGACCCCGCCCCGTCTCTACATCTTGTACAAGTCCTCAGTGAGCATGTCACAGTTATCAGACCTGCCTGTGTTCATCTGAATAATACCTGTTTATGAGTTCAGGGACTCACTGGTGCTACAACTTGTTGATGTTAGAGTTTTAATGATCGAATAAAAGGTGTGTAATTACCTGGTAATAAATACACCCATAATACTTTAAAACCCCATTGCTCTTTAGTTGTGCCCCTTAATCAGTTGATTTGTTTCATTGCTATTTATTTTCCGTCCGATAATCACCAGATATTCCACTGAAAATAAAATGGAGTGTTAACTGAAATGTACATAGAAACTGCCTGTCCCTACCAGTGACCATCTAATGAGCCACATAAATATGCTGCTCCTACCTCTAGTGGCACATCTTCCAGCCAGGTGGCAGCACTTGAAAATCAAAATTACGTGAAGTGGAGCCAAATAGCGCCAATATTACACTTATGTGAAGTCAGAATGGGTCATTTGGTTTACCAATGCGAATTCAAGGAATATGGCTTGTGATTTTTACATCCTGACAACATCTAAGATCATAGTGCAGCCCCACTTGGACTTGGAGACCATGCCACTGTTACCATGACCCAACATCCCACTCACATTATAAACTGAGCTAACCAGTCCTTGCTCTATCCTAGTAATGCTGAGCGCCATTATAGGTAGAGACAAGTATCAATGTTTGTAATCATTGGTTTGACTCCTGATCCACATGGGAAGCGAGTGTTACCGATTCGGCCACCGAATGCATCAAAATTGACAAATTTACATAATTGATATGTGTCGCTACCTAGCTTGGTGCATGTCATTAATAGGATAGGGCAAGGACTGGTTAGCACAGTATCAGGATAATGTGACTGGGTGGGATATCAGGTCATTGTACCAGTGGCCTGGCGCTCCCAGTAGGGCAACAGTATAAAGATGACATGAGTGTGCATTGTCACAAATCAGAACCTGTCCTGATATGACCCTAAATGTTGCTCGGACGTAAAACAACGAACAAACTATTATGCAGCACTCCATTTTATTATAATTGACCAAATATTGATCCCAATTTCTGTTTTAATTACCATAGCTTTGTCTATAGTCACCCTCGTATAGCTCTAGTTTATCATAACGTACGACTACTTTGTTGTTTTCTTTAGATGCCCTGAGCCGTCTAGATCGGTGACCCCCCCCCCCCCCCCTCCACACAACACCCCTCCATTCCGACTGGCTGACGTGGACTTGGTGACGGAGGATCCTCTCGTCGTGACGTCACATGTGGACGAGCAGCTTGACTTGGCGAGCAGCTCATCTTTCAGGTCACGTGGTCTGTTTGATCATCGCCGCGTCCTACTAACTATTCGTCGAAGCTCCTTCGCACGTCTGGCAATTTGAGAAATTTATTCCTTCACATTTCTGACATCGACATATCTGTTTGCCTACACTACAACCTCGGCGTTCATGTCCCCGGGGTCGCCCGGTCTGCTACAGTTCCCTACCCACAGCCGCATGGCAGCGTGGCCTGGGTTAACCTGGGTTAACCTGGCGTGGTGCGCCGGCCCCAACACGCCCCTACTCCCGGTGTTGGCGGCGTGCCAGGCCGACTGACCGCCCCGCCCCGCCCCGCCCCGCCCCGCCCCGCCCCGCCCCGCCCGCAAACCCTTTGCCATCATCATCATCATCATCATCATGCTGTCGGTCACGATGCGACAAAGTCTGCTTTCATTACTTGACTGCCGCTCTACATTTCTATTGCTACTAGTGCCGTACATCTTTCTGGTTGGTCAGCTGCTTCTCGGTTGAGGAGAGTCCTGACATTCCATTGAGCAATTGTCAGTAGTTGTGTTGTGTTGCATTGTGTTCTTCCTAGCTGATTTTCGGCTGTCGACGGAAGATGAGCTCGAGCAGCGTGGTCCTTGCTAACCCGGGCAACGACTGAGCTGGTATGGTGTTTTGTGTGGATGTACATTTCATGAAAGCTGCCTGCAAAAGTGTTGAAATGCTGCTGGCTTTTGCAAGTTACCAGCGGCACTCTCTCGGGGAGCAAATAGAGGTTTCACACCGGCAAGAACATGTCAAGATAGGCGCGAAACTATTTGTCCCTGCAGTGGCTGGTCGGGAGATGTTGGGAGTTCCATACATCAACCGCCCTTAATGCTGCCACAGTGACATGGTTTTCTGTTTAGGGTTTGTTCCCTTAGCCTTCGGTTCTGTCAAGAACCTGTACCACAAGGCAGTGGTTTACAACTCTGCAGGGCAGGGGCGTCAAACTCCCTGAGGTATTGCTATACCTGCAATACCTGGATACCACTCACTCACACAGTACACAACAAACACTCACCCACACTCACACACCACACACTCTTTGCCATAAAGACCGGTAATAGCGGAGAACGTGACATTAATCGTTACTGGGTACTTGTTGCTCTGTTGAATGACATCAATGTCATGTGAATTCAGCAACATATAGTGCCATAGTGAATAATGAAAAAACCTAGTGCGTGTGAATCTAATATAAATGAGAGATGCGTCGGCCTATTTAACAGTCCAATTAGGTGGGTGGAGTGATTTCAAAAGCGTCAAACCTGAGGACTGAGGCCCGATTAAAGTCGAGCCCCTCCCTTAATGTACAACTTTGTGCTTCGGTCTCTTATTGCACACATTCAGAGCTACTGTTGGTGTTTGGTGTGGACCATTATATACGACTTGACACTTCGGTTTTTTATTGCACACATTCAGAGCTACAGTTGGAGTTTGGTGTGGACCATTATGTACAACTTGACACTTTGGTTTCTTATTGCACACATTCAGAGCTACTGTTGGTGTTTGATGTGGACCATTATGTGTAACTTAGTGCTTCAGTCTCTTATTGCACACATTCAGAGCTACTTTTGGTGTTTGATTTGAAACATTATGTACGTCTTGGTGCTTGGGTATCTTATCGCACACATTCAGAGCTAATGTTGGTGTTTGGTGTGGACCATTATGTATGACTTGGTGATTTGGTCTCTTATTGCACACATTCAGAGCTAGTACTGGTGTTTGGTGTGGACCATTATGTATGACTTGGTGCTTGGGTCTCTTAGTGCACACATTCAGAGCTACAGTTGGTGTTTGGTGTGGACCATTATATACGACTTGATGCTTTGTCCTCTTATTGCACACAATCAGAGCTACTGTTGGTGTTTGGTGTGGACCATTATATACGACTTGGTGCTTCGTTCTCTTATTGCACACATTCAGAGCTACTGTTGGTGTTTGATGTGAACCATTATGTACAACTTGGTGCTTGGGTCTCTTATCACACACATTCAAAGCTACTGTTGGTGTTTGGTGTGTACCATTTTGTACAACTTGGTGCTTCGGTCTGTTATCGCACACATTCAGGGCCACTGTTGGTGTTTGGTGTGGACCATTATGTCCAACTTGGTGCTTCGTTCTCTTATTGCACACATTCAGAGCTACTTGTAAAATTGCCCGATATAATACATGTGAACCGAGGTGAAGTTACTATAATAAATTACAAACTGTCTATATAATGATAAATGTTAAATTATAAAAACCCAAAGGTAAACTATTATTCATTGAGTATAGAATTTGTATAATTGAATAGTCTTTAGAGGGAGTGTCACTTCCGAGTTTGACTAAGAACAGTCTTTGGAAGAGTCACCTCACATGCCCCCTCCCCCCCCCCACATGGTATTGTTATGATCATTGACAACTGCATTGTACTCTGATTGGAGGAGTGAGTCATGTGACCACTGCATTGTACTGTGATTGATGAATAGGATCATGTGCCAACGGCCATCTTGAATCTTGAGAAC
>CM059199.1:18252661-18292395 GCA_030323885.1 Branchipolynoe longqiensis | reverse complement strand
AACGAAATGCTTCGCATTACCATTAATTACGGGCATTACTCGTTCCGCTGGTTCCTCAGGAAGGACTATAGTTGGGACCCAGCACGCCGGGTCAAAGCTAGAGGTGACAGGACAGAAAGTTGTGGAGGCGGTCAACACGCAAACACCATGATGCAGGAATTGGTTATTTATTTCATGTAAAATACGTTGTAGGACAATTTCACTGCAATATCCATTAAGAGCAACTCTATGGCAAAAAGCCTACCAAGTTCCGTTACCAGGAGACATGTGGGTGCAAAGTGAGTCTAAAGTACAAGGCTTAGACTGTTATGGTGCAGGATAGGGCTGGCACCTTCCCTACCTTTCATCCTGTAAGCTAGAGTCCCAGCTTCAGTCCTTCCTGAAGGACCAGCGCAACTTGCAATAACCCTATTACCACGACCAATCAGATCGCATGCAATTAAATGAGCGAGACTAAATAAACTACGTTTAATCCATTCAACCTGATTCCAATTGAAACCAATGGCAGAGCTGACCCAGAATCTGTGTGGGTGGTTGTGACTGACTGCAGCGTCCCAGTCCCCTTGTGAATAGTGTGCAAGTTGCAGCACACCAAGCAGGTGGTCCGCCGTTACCAGTGAAGCAGGCACACAGCAAGTACATGCTTAATGAAGGCACCAGTTTGTTAATTGGATGTGCAGTCTCAAATCCAAGCAAGTATTTGGGGTTTGACAACGTTATGCTTTCATCAGATTATGCAAACTCAACTGAACCTGAAATGGGTGTTGCTGGCTCCAATCCACGATTCCCGATCAGAAGGATTCTCGTAATGCTATCTGCTGGTGTGCGGTAGGTTTAATGAAGGACGTAAATAAGACTACTCCCATTGTCAATTTAAAAATTAATACAACAAAACACCTTAGTAGTAACTTAAGGCTCTCTAAGTGCAACCAAAGAAACACTTTTGAGTCACTAATAGGCCGTTTACGGACACAGTACCAGCGGAGTCTGGCCCAGTACACTGTGTGCAGCCAGTAGTGTTAGCAGTAAGCATGTAGTGAAGTGTTCTATGGACACCAGTCACCAGTGGAGTCTGGCCCAGTACACAGTGTGCAGCCAGTAGTGCTAGCAGTATGCACCTAGTGAAGTGTTCTATGGATACCAGTCACCATCAAAGCCGAGCCCAGTACACTGTGTGCAGCCTGTAGTATTAGCAGTAAGCATGTAGTGAAGTGTGATATGACCCAGTACACTGTGTGCAGCTTGTAGTGTTAGAAGTAAGCGTGTAGTGAAGTGTGATATGACCCAGTACACTGTGTGCAGCCAGTAGTGTTAGCAGGAAGCACATAGTGAAGTGTTCTATTGTCACCAGTCACCAACATAGCCCAGCCCAGTACAATGTGTGCAGCCTGTACTGTTAGTAGTAAGCATGAAGTGAAGTGTGATATGACTGAGTACACTGTGTGCAGCCTGTAGTGTTAGAAGTAAGCACATAGTGAAGTGTGATATGACCCAGTACACTGTGTGCAGCCTGTAGTGTTAGAAGTAAGTGTGTAGTGAAGTGTGATATGACCCAGTACACTGTGTGCAGCCTGTAGTATTAGCAGTAAGCATGTAGTGAAGTGTGATATGACCCAGTACACTGTGTGCAGCTTGTAGTATTAGCAGTAAGCATGTAGTGAAGTGTGATATGACCCAGTACACTGTGTGCAGCCTGTAGTGTTAGAGGTAAGCATGTAGTGAAGTGTGATATGACCCAGTACACTGTGTGCAGCTTGTAGTATTAGCAATAAGCATGTAGTGAAGTGTGATATGACCCAGTACACTGTGTGCAGCCTGTAGTGTTGGAAGTAAGCATGTAGTGAAGTGTGATATGACCCAGTACACTGTGTGTAGCCTGTAGTGTTAGAAGTAAGCATGTAGTGAAGTGTGATATGACCCAGTACACTGTGTGCAGCCTGTAGTGTTAGCAGTAAGCATGTAGTGAAGTCTGATATGACCGAGTACACTGTGTGCAGGCTGTAGTGTTAGAAGTAAGCATGTAGTGAAGTGTGATATGACCCAGTACACTGTGTGTAGCCTGTAGTGTTAGAAGTAAGCATGTAGTGAAGTGTGATATGACCCAGTACACTGTGTGTAGCCTGTAGTGTTAGAAGTAAGCACGTAGTGAAGTGTGATATGACCCAGTACACTGTGTGTAGCCTGTAGTGTTAGAAGTAAGCACGTAGTGAAGTGTGATATGACTGAGTACACTGTGTGCAGCCTGTAGTGTTAGAAGTAAGCACGTAGTGAAGTGTGATATGACCCAGTACACTGTGTGTAGCCTGTAGTGTTAGTAGTAAGCACGTACTGAAGTGTGATATGATCCAGTACACTGTGTGCAGCCAGTAGTGTTAGCAGTAAGCATGTAGTGAAGTGTTCTATTGACACCAGTCACCAACATAGCCCGGCCCAGTACACTGTGTGCAGCCTGTAGTGTTAGAAGTAAGCATGTAGTGAAGTGTGATATGACCCAGTACACTGTGTGCAGCCTGTAGTGTTAGAAGTAAGCACGTAGTGAAGTGTGATATGACCCAGTACACTGTGTGCAGCCTGTAGTGTTAGAAGTAAGCACGTAGTGAAGTGTGATATGACCCAGTACACTATGTGCAGCCTGTAGTGGTAGTAGTAAGCACATAGTGAAGTGTGATATGACTGAGTACACTGTGTGCAGCCTGTAGTGGTAGTAGTAAGCATGTAGTGAAGTGTGATATGACTGAGTACACTGTGTGCAGCCTGTAGTGTTAGAAGTAAGCATGTAGTGAAGTGTGATATGACCCAGTACACTGTGTGCAGCCTGTAGTGTTAGAAGTAAGCACGTAGTGAAGTGTGATATGACCCAGTACACTGTGTGCAGCCTGTAGTGTTAGAAGTAAGCACGTAGTGAAGTGTGATATGACCCAGTACACTAGGTGCAGCCTGTAGTGGTAGTAGTAAGCACATAGTGAAGTGTGATATGACTGAGTACACTGTGTGCAGCCTGTAGTGGTAGTAGTGAGCATGTAGTGAAGTGTGATATGACCCAGTACACTGTGTGCAGCCTGTAGTGTTAGAAGTAAGCACGTAGTGAAGTGTGATATGACTGAGTACACTGTGTGCAGGCAGTAGTGTTAGCAGTAAGCATGTAGTGAAGTGTGATATGACTGAGTACACTGTGTGCAGCCTGTAGTGTTAGAAGTAAGCATGTAGTGAAGTGTGATATGACTGAGTACACTGTGTGCAGCCTGTAGTGTTAGAAGTAATCACGTAGTGAAGTGTGATATGACCCAGTACACTGTGTGCAGCCTGTAGTGTTAGTAGTAAGCACGTAGTGAAGTGTGATATGACCCAGTACACTGTGTGCAGCCTGTAGTGTTAGAAGTAAGCGTGTAGTGAAGTGTGATATGACCCAGTACACTGCGTGCAGTTTGTAGTGTTAGAAGTAATCACGTAGTGAAGTGTGATATGACCCAGTACACTGTGTGCAGCCTGTAGTGTTAGTAGTAAGCACGTAGTGAAGTGTGATATGACCCAGTACACTGTGTGCAGCCTGTAGTGTTAGAAGTAAGCATGTAGTGAAGTGTGATATGACCCAGTACACTGTGTGCAGCCTGTAGTGTTAGAAGTAAGCATGTAGTGAAGTGTGATATGACCCAGTACACTGTGTGCAGCCTGTAGTGGTAGTAGTAAGCATGTAGTGAAGTGTGATATGACCCAGTACACTGTGTGCAGCTTGTAGTGTTAGAAGTAATCACGTAGTGAAGTGTGATATGACCCAGTACACTGTGTGCAGCCGGTAGTGTTAGTAGTAAGCATGTAGTGAAGTGTGATATGACCCAGTACACTGTGTGCAGCCTGTAGTGTTAGAAGTAAGCGTGTAGTGAAGTGTGATATGACTGAGTACACTGTGTGCAGCCTGTAGTGTTAGAAGTAATCACGTAGTGAAGTGTGATATGACCCAGTACACTGTGTGCAGCCTGTAGTATTAGCAGTAAGCACGTAGTGAAGTGTGATATGACCCACTACACTGTGTGCAGCCTGTAGTGTTAGAAGTAAGCACGTAATGAAGTGTGATATGACTGAGTACACTGTGTGCAGCCTGTAGTGTTAGAAGTAAGCACGTAGTGAAGTGTGATATGACTGAGTACACTGTGTGCAGCCTGTAGTGTTAGAAGTAAGCACGTAGTGAAGTGTGACATGACCCAGTTCACTGTGTGCAGCCTGTAGTGTTAGAAGTAAGCACGTAGTGAAGTGTGATATGACCCAGTACACTGTGTGCATCCTGTAGTGTTAGAAGTAAGCACATAGTGAAGTGTGATATGACTGAGTACACTGTGTGCAACCTATAGTGTTAGAAGTAAGCACGTAGTGAAGTGTGATATGACCCAGTACACTGTGTGCAGCCTGCTGTGTTAGCAGTAAGCACATAGTGAAGTGTGATATGACCCAGTACACTGTGTGCAGCCTGCTGTTTTAGCAGTAAGCGTGTAGTGAAGTGTGATATGACCCAGTACACTGTGTGCAGCTTGTAGTGTTAGAAGTAATCACGTAGTGAAGTGTGATATGACCCAGTACACTGTGTGCAGCCTGTAGTGTTAGCAGTAAGCACGTGGTGAAGTGTGATATGACCCAGTACACTGTGTGTAGCCTGTAGTGTTAGTAGTAAGCGTGTAGTGAAGTGTGATATGACCCAGTAGACTGTGTGCAGCCTGTAGTGTTAGTAGTATTCACATAGTGAGGGATATGTGGTTGGGACAACGAGATGCTTCATGACTTATACATGACAGTTATAGCACAACGTCTTCAGACATAATAGAAGCTACATCAAATACACGGTGATTGTTACCATGGTGAAAAACGCAACACTGTCAGACATAATAGAATCTACATCAAATACATGATGATGGTTGCCATGGTGAAAAACGCAACACTGTCAGACATAATAGAAGCTACATCAAATACATGATGATGGTTGCCATGGTGAAAAATGCAACACTGTCAGACATAATAGAATCTGCATCAAATACATGACGTGTGAAGTTTAACGTCCTTTTTGTCAAGTATGACTTCATTGTGTACACATTCCCTGATATGAGCTTGAGTTCCTAGTGGTTTGTAGAGCACCACTGGCCTTGACTAAACCACGATTAATGTGTCTACCAAAGTCCCGATACTAAACGCCAATGTTCGGGCGATAAGTCCTTATTAAATGTAGCAACATTGAAATAAAACAATTGGGAACTGTTTGTGTATTTTATATTTTAGAACACAAACATACCTTTGACCAGACGGAATGGCCGAATGAGTTAGAGCATCCATCTCCCATGTTGGTAGATCGTGGGTTCGAATCCTGGTTGAGTCAACCCAATGACTTAAAAATTGATACTTGTCGCTTCCTAGCCAGACACTTGGCATTACTAGGATAGGGCAAGGAGCAGTGGAATGAGGAAGACCAGTCATCTGCGACTGAAATTTCCCGTGCTTAAACAACTAATGTACAACAACAACAAAATCCAATAATTTATCCGACAGTGGAGTGACCTTGGATATCATTTAAACATAATGTACCATTTCGATATTTCGCTATTTCACCATTTTAGTCATTTTATGAATAGATCTTTCAATTTTAATATATTTCTGTCGAAATCCATTGCTTATTTTTTGTGACAAAGCGAGGGTCACGTAGGATCGTGTCGAAGCTAAGAACCCATTGTTATATTGGCCTCTGTTTAAATAAATATAATACATTCTTCTCGTGGTATGAATTACATCGCATATATTCAAAGAAGGGAAGCGTCGACGGCTTTTTGCGTTGACTGTGATATGAGGGCGAGGTGCAGAGCGTGCTGAAAGAAGCATTGTCTCTAACTAAAGCCCGCGATAAATACATCCACTAATGCAGGAATGAAGAAATAAGCACTAAATAATTGCCTCGGATTGGAACCATTCGGGACAAAGTGCAAGCCCATCCTTCTGCAGGGTGCTGACGGGTGGGTTAAGATTGTAGCCAGTGCAAGAAGAATTTGCGGTATCGTCTGCTGTAGTAAAACTACTTAATAACATTGGAAGGAAAATTTAGAGCATCGTCTGCTCTAGGGCGATGTCGTCTGTTCAAAGAACAATTTACTAAGATAGCAAGAAGAATTTAATTTCACAAAATCACAAGTGTCATATTCAAACATAGTGATATCTAAGACTAACTCCTGACTCTGAGAGCCCGGGCTGAGCTGTGGCTAATGGGGTCAGCGAGTACTGATGACCCTCCTCAGCGAAATGATCTGGTAAAGCGATATCGACCAGGGACGATATGCACAGATTGATTGCGAAGGCTCCTCCGTGGAATGTTAATGGCCCGTCTTAAGGCTTAGCGATCACTAATTATAGAAGAGAATACAAACACTTGGCAGCACTGCTATATCAGGCTGCTGCTTCAGTCAGGAAATCTTGACATATGAAATAAATATCCACAAGTACACCGATTTCCGACATTCATTTTATCCAATCATCCGCTAATCTGCTCTTGAATGTAGGGAGCAAAGTAGTCTGGTTTAATGAGAGTTGACTGTGCTGAACCCAATGTCAATATATTTCCTTATTAACTAGTGTCAGTATATTTACTTTTTGTTTATTATTTTATACTCCGGATGAATAACATATTTTTTTCAGCACCGATGCCCTGATCATTCGACCTTGGCAATGAATGTGCATGCTGTCTCAAATGACGAGGTGGTATGAAGAGTATAGCCAGTAGATATTACGGGGATTGTATCGTGGATATGTGGATTGGGGGATAATTGTTTTGCTAATGTCTTGGCCATACCTGGGGGGCTGAAAATATATCAACCAATCAATTGATCAGATCTCGTTAAGATCTCTAGACATACATTGACCAGTTCTTGGTCCTTCATTTTTGATTTAAGGAAGTCGCCCTAGCAGCCATCACCTGCATGAAGGGTGAATACAATGGGAGAGATCTCCCAGCCTAGAACGAAAGCAGCAGACATGGCACACATCAAAGGTTTGTGAGTACCTGTGTTACGAGGCTAAAAGGCCCGGTCACATACACGTCACTGAACATAGTTTAACGTAGTGGAGGCTAACCTAGTTGAACGTAGTTGAACGTAGTTGAACGTAGTTAAACATAGTTGAACATAGTTGAACATAGTTGAACATAGTTTAACATAGCTGAACGTAGTTGAACGTACCGGCATCCATACTTCTCCGTGATGAGAATGTGATAAGATTAAGAATGTGTGTGGGCCGTGAGTTCCGATTTAAGCTTTGAACATGTTCAAAAGGGAGGTATGTTTGAGGCAGACATAGCCTCTGTGTTGATAACATACTCTAGCATACTCTAGCATACTCTAGCATACTCTAGCATACTCTAGCATACTTCTTACTCTACTCTAGTGCACTCTAGCATACTCTAGCATACTCTAGCATACTTTGACCTGCACAAAACCTTGGCCGTTCTGCCGTGGTCACATAGCCGTTAGTGGACGAAGTCGAACGTAGTTTAACATAGTGGAGGGTAACGTAGTTGAACATAGTTGAACGTAGTTGAATATAGTTGAACATAGTTGAATGTAGTTGGACGTACCGGGATCCATACCATAGCATACCGGGATCCATACTGTAACGTATATATCCATGCTATTAGGTGAGTGATCAACCAAAACCCTGTACCTTAACGTAGTTTAACATAGTGATAGCACGTTTCACCCACGTTAATCTATCCTACGTTCAACTATGTTCACTAACGTGTATGTGACCAGGACTTGATTGTGTCAGATGCGCAACACTTACTTTGGGTGGACGATCCAGCACTACGCACCCTGTGGTCGGCAGGTGGCGCGGCCTGCCACCCTCAGCCTGCCACCTGGTGCCTGCCACCTGGTGCCTGCCACCTGGTCCCTGCTACCCTCAGCCTGCCACCTGGTGCCTGCCACCTAGTGCATGTCGCCTGGTGCCTGCCACCCGCAGCCTGCCACCCACAGCCTGCCGCCCGCAGCCTGCCCCCCGCAGCCTGCCGCCTGCCGCATGCCGCCTTCCGCCCGCAACCTGCCGTCTGGTGCCTGAAGACTTCGACACCCCGCAGTTCGCGCCCATCACACTCTCGTTCTCCAGCCCGCCCCCCCCCCCCTCACCCCGGATTCCTCTTCCTTCACTCCACAGAACACATGCATTCCTTCTAACAGGAACACGCTTTGTCAAATTTTCAGGAGTTGTTTATACTTTCGTTGTGATGATTTTTTAAATATAAATGTTTATCGTTATGCTCTGAGATTAAAGTTGGTTTTGATATACGATGTTGATCATTATAATCTACCTTACTTTAGTTTGAAGTAACTTTTATTTGAAATGGCTAACTTTGGAGATATTTGAAATGCAAACATGCTAAATTAATTTGGGCAAGCATGCCAAAACGTTGACACCATACACTTCTGCAGTAACACTAACAAATTCGAATAAATTGCACCAGTATCTAAGTTAGATATGTAGAATCAGATATAGATAATTGCTTTGGTTTTGACAATTTGCTGTTTTCACCAGACTATGCAGCTTTTTAAACAAACGGCATGTTTTGGCCACCATATTTTTTTGTTTTGTTTTGGGTACATTAGTTGTTTAAGCAAGGGAAGTCGCAGACAACTGGTCTTCCTCATTCCACTGCTCCTTGCCCTATCCTAGTAATGCCAAGCACCTGGATAGGAAGCGACAAGTATCAATTTTTAAGTCATTGGTTTGACTCGACCAGGATTCAAACCAACGATCCCACGATCTACCAACACGGGAGACGGACGCTCTAACTGATTCGGCCATCCCACCTTGTTCCTACTACCCGTGGTAGTTCCTACTATTGACACACGGCGCGCAGCGTTCATTCCAGGGCCAGTTGTTTCCTTCCTTAATGTCGGATGCTCGTGACACTTAGTTGTCCTGATTAATTCTGTGGGTTAGGTAATACTCTCGGACCTTGTGCACCAACCCGGTACAAGGGACAACAACCCGCCCAGCAGCCCCTTCACAGTTCTGCACACATACCACCGCACCCTCGCCAGTTGGCTCACATTCATACACATGAACGCCACTTGAGACATGGTTCTTCTCGTCAATAAAGACTACAACATTAGAGAATGCACACTGGCTTCTGCGTGCGTTTAGAACAGCGTTAGCTGTGATATAGATCATGGAGAATACATATATTTGTGTCAGTATCCATCTTCTGGTGCTAATACTAGTAATAGGTGTTGTCTTCTTTCAGTTTGAGTATCAGTCGGTGTTTGTCACCTCACACGTATGCACAAACACTCTGATTTGTTTGGAATCGGAGAATCTTCATTCTCAGTCTCCCAGCACAGTCCTGTTCCAAACTGAAGCATGGCGGGACCGATCCCGCAGGCAGAATGTGGCTGAAGAGTGTGTTTATGGATACCAGCTCACAGATCCTCCCCCACGGTAGGCCCGCGCAACTAACAATTAGCCACGTCTCTGCCACAAAGGTTTGGTGACTGAGTGTGCAGCTCCCCCAGTTCGCCAGTTCACAAGGCGGTGTTTTTCCATGGTGGTTGTGGTGACGTTACTAACGAAGCATGGTAGTCACATTACATTAGGTGAATTCGAGCTGTGATTAGTTAGTGAATGTTTCCCGCTGAGATCATCCGGGACCAAACAAACCTCGGCACGTGGAGGAAGGAGCGGCCCCAACAGGCGGCCAGGCACTCACTGACAAAGCTACCGGACAGACTCTGCACGGCGGATACCTGCTGTGCACACGGGTGGCTGCGTGAAACGATGGTCGACTTTATATCTGAGAAGGTATACTCATCTGCATTAGGGAATCACAAATCACATGTTACTATTATTGCAGTTTGGTTGAAAATGCTCGGCGATTTGCTACACAGACGGGGACTACTGGAGAGGGGGCGCTTAGGGATCCAACCTCGGTGTCACTTTACAGGCCAGCGGACCGTGGGAAAGGAAGAGCAGGGGGTGGGGTGTGAGTGAGTTGGTCGGGTGTAGGTAGCGGGGAGGAGGCACTCCCGGAGGCACTCAGCTGTGACGGGGTCTCCTGTACCGTCCGTGTGCAGGCAGGTGTGTCGAGGGGGGTGTGGGGGGGGGGGGGGCTCTGAGAGCTGTTTTTTTTTTATCATGTGTGTCTTGAATTTAAATTCTGTTTCTTTTTCTTCTTCTTTTAATATCCGAATTATTGCAGTGACAGAACATAATGGGTTGAATTGGGCATGTCAAATACTTGTGTAGGTGAATAAAGTGGGCAAAGGCTTAGGGTGGGAATGGGAGGCAATATTGTGCATCTGTACACCACAACCTTAAAAAGAAAAGAAAAAAACAGACCCCCCCCCCCCCACCACGCTATATTCTAAGAGTAAGAAGCTGATCATTTTGATGGTCCCCGCTTGCTGCTATGACCACACTATGTCGCCATGGTGACTGTCACTAAGTGTCAATGACGGTATTCAAGAGCAATGGTGGTCATTTGTGAACGGTTGTGGGTGCGGCTGCGGAGAATACCGTGTGTAACTGGTAACATACAATGTCACAACGAAGGCAGTCGTTAATGTGCAACACCAAGGGACGGACACCTTCCTCGTGAGCTGCCCCTCGTGTACCAGCCACTGATCGCCAACAACAGCAGAATGAAGCACAAATCGTAGCAGATATGTACGATTGCATGAAATATTATGTGATAATAAATTCTTTAAAAGGTACTCTCATCTTGCATTGCATATTTTGTTTGTTTAACGACCCCCAGCACAACAATTAAACATCGACTATTGGAGGTGTGCATTGTGTAGAGTACATATTGTATTTCTGCCATTTAAGTTACTGTTCCATCCCTGACGTATCATGCACGAGCGCCACCTGTGCCACTTTCGCTCGACATCACCGACTCTGCACAGTCTGGGGCAATGTATAGAATTACAAATAATGATGCACCATTTAGCGCTGAAACCTACCGAGCAGTTTGTGCGTAATTAGTGAGGTGAACGCGTGGTGGCAGCACCATCAGTCGTGGATCAGGGTCGTGCTGAGGGTAGCGGCATGACAGGCTTGTGAGCGAGACACTGACAATTTCCCATATTTATACTTGTATAAATTCTGGCTGCGCTAGGAGAAAGGAAAGTCAGAGAACCAGGTGTGAGGGAGGCCATTTATTTTTGAGGTCACAACTAAAAGGTTGGCGAGTAAGTGCCGGCCGCAGGTAACGGCCGGAAATGCGTGTTGGAGGCGCGTGCAGGGGGGGGGGGGGGTGAATGATGAGCCCGCAGCAAATAGTGAAGGAACACCAGTCTACCAGATCGCAGTATCTTCCCTGACTATATATATATATATATACATATATATATGTATATATATATGTATATATATATATGTATAATATATATTGTCAGGGTAGATATATATATATATATAATATATATATATATATATATAATAATTAATATATATATAATATTTATATATCCCCAAAAGCCCACACGAGTAATGCCCGTGCGTCCCGCCGTGTACCAGCGCCACCCTGCGACAAGTTCGCCATGTGACGCGACCTGCCCGCGCCAGCTTCACGCCGAATTACACGCTTTTATACACGGGCGCCAACAAAGAACACTTGCCGTGTCAAAACAAGGCGGCCAGCCGGTGCGCCCCCTGGTGACAAACGGAGTCGGCGGACGGCCGGCGCGCACCCTGGTGACAAACCGGGGCGGCGGCCGGCTGGCAGCGTTTTTACAGGAACACACTCGGTGAACCGGAGATGCAACGGCACCGTGTGGTGTGTGGTGTGTGGTGTGTGGTGTGTGGTGTGTGGTGTGTGGTGTGTGGTGTGTGGTGTGTGGTGTGTGGTGTGTGGTGTGTGTGTGGTGTGTGGTGTGTGGTGTGTGGTGTGTGGTGTGTGGTGTGTGGTGTGTGGTGTGTGGTGTGTGGTGTGCGGTGTGTGTGGTGTGTGGCGTGTGGCGTGTGGTGTGTGGTGTGTGGCATGTGGCATGCGGTATGCGGCGTGTGGCGTGCGGCGTGTGGCGTGTGGCGGGATGCGTGCGGCGCGCGGTGCGCGATGCGCGGTGGGTGGTGGTGGGTGGTGGGTGGTGGTGGCGGGTGATGAGTGGTGGGTGGTGGTGGGTGGTGGGTGGTGGTGGGTGGTGGGTGGTGGTGGGTGGTGGGTGGTGGGTGGTGGGTGGGTGGTGGTGGTGTGGTGGTGGGTGATGGGTGGTGGGTGGTGGGTGGGGGGTGCTGAGTGGTGTGCTCCCGGACCGCCCCACGCCCCGCCCCGCCCCATCCCGCTCCGCCCCGCCCCTCCCAGCTCGCCCCAGCCCCAGCCCCATATATTACGTCACACAACACGTGCGGGGAGCACGTCGGGTTGGTGCTGAGTTGGGGGTGAAACGCGGGGCAGGCGGCTCCAGCAGCGCACTTTCGGGGTAGCTCACTTTTTGCTATTTGTGATGGAAATCCACCCTGGTGACTTCATATTATGTTCCTAATGTCATTCAGCCAATCAGAAAGTAAGCCTGCTTTAAAATAGCACGTGTGGAATAAAATAGTGAAAGTATTGTGTTATGATGATTGTACATTTGTTTGAACCAGCTGTGAATCGAAGTAACGTGGCTGATACGAATGTGCCCGGGTGTAAGCTGCTCACAGGCCAGTGTCGCAGTTTGAGCGCCTTGCCAGTTTGAGCGCCCTGCCAGTGGTTGTATACTTTTTTTGTAAAATAGATTTAAAAGCTTTCATTGGATTGATTAAAAATATCTTAATGCGCAATTGAAGAGGAAGATCTGAAGTATTTAATGTATCCTAAGAGCAATTTACTCTGAAAGTATTAAAACACAGATAATAGTGAAAGTTGGGATATTCTGAGTGTCAGTGCCAGATCATGGCCTCAAAAACTATTTTCGCAAAATAAATTCAAGAACTTCCAATTAGCTGATAAAAAAAAGCTGAATGTTAAATTGTAGAGAAAGATCTGAACTATTTAATAGAAACAAGAGAAATTTGCTTTCAAAGCACCACAAATCACAAATTACTGTGATAGTTAGGGTGGTTTTAATGTTGTCTCTATCCGCGCATGCGCAGAAGCAACAGAAGGGCGCTCAAACTGGCAGGGCACTCAAACTGCGACACCGGCACTAGAAGACGGCAGCGGGCAACTGGGGAGGTCGGGGCACAGAGGTCTGAGGTCCGAGGTCCGAGGTATAAGGTTAAGGTCTAAGGTATAAGATCTAAGGTCTGAGGTCTGAGGTCTGAGGTCCAAGGTCCAAGGTCCGAGGTCTGAGGTCTGAGGTCTGAGGTCTGAGGCGCCTTAACCAAGCAGCAGAACACGTGGCCAGCAATACCCGTTTTGGACTCGAAGCGTGAACAAGTTTATACAATAGTATAACATGGTCAACATTTCTAAGAATACATCTGAGGCCATAATGGTTTGATTAAATGGAATAGTTCGTGGCAATCAAAGTACAACGAAGTCGCCCCAGAGGAGCAAACATTTCAGTTTGATTAAAGGACAGACGTGTCTTTCCGAGTTGTCTAATGTGTTCGCCCACAAGGGTTATAATTGAACTGTGATGGTTTGGTGGACATGTCTGAACATAATGCCTGACAAGGTGACATTAACATGAATGACTGAGTTATAATCTAAATGTTGGTGACTTGGTAGATATATCCGAACATGTTGTCTGACATTGAAATGCGTGACTGAGTTAAATTTAGATATGATGAGTTGACTGACATATCTGAATACGGTATCTCACATGGAAATGTGTGATTGGGTTAATATTTCAATGTGATTTTACTGACATATGTAAGCAAGTTATCTGACATTATTGATATACACGTGTACGGGATGAGCGGCTCTCACCTGGGCAGATGTACGGGATGAGCGGCTCTCACCTGGGCAGATGTATGGGGTGAGCGGCTCGTCGGTCAGCCGGCTCGTGTTTACCAACACGTCAGCACAACGAGTCAGCGCCCGCAGCGCCCCCTAGCGGCACTCACCAGCAGGTTGCCAGCCTTCTCTGCGTCGAAGCCATGCACGCCCACCAGGGGGCACTTGGGGGGCCAGTCACTATCCGGTCATGTGTACACGTGTCTGAGTGCGACACGAGTGCCCCCTGGAGGTGGGCGGGGTCAGAGAGGTCAGTGGGCAGTTCTAGGGATAAATAACCAAGTGACTTCCTTCACCAGAGATGAAATTGCATCTATATAATTGTAACTGAATATATATATATATATATATATATATATATATATATATATATATATATATTAAAAACACAATCCATGCAAGAACCACTTGTAGACGCGGTTATCGGCTTTATATGATGTGTAAAATAATAAAGAATAAGTTGTCTCTAAATAGTATGATGTCTGAACAACCAAAACAAAACTTGGCCTGATGAGTCTTTTATGTTTGTGAGTTCTTCCCTAAACCAGCGCATTAAATGTGTGATTACATAAATGTTGTATACCTATGTAAATGGCAGATCATATCCCCTTACTTGCTTAAGCTTTAAACAAATTGTATGAGTTTGATGCTAAGCTAACCCGTGGCTCCCCTGCCGGCTTTTTCTGTAACCACGCCTCTAGAGGCGGTATAGATGCGCTCACCCGTCGCTCGCCCGTTACTGTAGCTCGCTCAGGGCACAAACTGCCACGCGCCTGATGGGTCACGATTTGTACGGGGTTACGATTAAGCACGCCCGGTCAGTCAGCAAATGTCACGGTACAGCTTAGGGTCAGTCAACGACTGTCACAGTGCAGCTTAGGGTTAGTCAATGACTGTCACAGTGCAGCTTAGGGTTAGTCAACGACTGTCACAGTGCAGCTTAGGGATAGTCAACGACTGTCACAGTGCAGCTTAGAGTCAGTCAGCGACTGTCACAGTGCAGATTAGGGTCAGTCAACGACTGTCACAGTGCAGCTTAGGGTCAGTCAGCAAATGTCACAGTGCAGCTTAGGGTCAGTCAGTGACTGTCACAGTGCAGATTAGGGTCAGTCAACGACTGTCACAGTGTGGCTTAGGGTCAGTCAGCGACTGTCACAGGGCAGCTTAGGGTTAGTCAACGACTGTCACAGTGCAGCTTAGGGTCAGTCAACAACTGTCACAGTGCAGCTTAGGGTCAGTCAATGACTGTCCCAGGTTAGGGTCAGTCAGCGACTGTCACAATGCAGCTTAGGGTCAGTCAGCGACTGTCACAGTGCAGCGTAGGGTCCATCAACGACTGTACCAAGTTAGGGTCAGTCAGCGACTGTCACGGTGCAGCTTAGGGTCAGTCAACGACTGTCACAGTGTGGCTTAGGGTCAGTCAGCGACTGTCACAATGCAGCTTAGGGGTAGTCAGCAACTGTCACAGTGTAGCTTAGGGGCAGGCATCGACTGTCACAGTGCAGATTAGGGTCAGTCAGCGACTGTCACAGTGCATCTAAGGGTCAGTCAGTGAGTGTCACTGTGCAGCTTAGGGTCAGTCAACGACTGTCATAGTGCAGCTTAGGGTCAGTCAGTGACTGTCACAGTGCAGCTAAGGGTCAGTCAGTGAATGTCACTGTGCAGCTTAGGGAGAGTCAATGACTGTCATAGTGCAGCATAAGGTCAGTCAAAGACCTGCAGCTTAGGGTCAGTCAGCGACTGTCATGGTGCTGCTTAGGATCAGTCAGTGACTGTCATGTGTGGCTTAGGATCAGTCAGTGACTGTCATAGTGCAGCTTAGGGTCAGTCAGTGACTGTCACAGTGCAACTTAGGATCGGTCAGTCAACGACTGTCACAGTGCAGCTTAGGGTCAGTCAGCAACTGCCACAACGCCACTTCCGGTGGCACGATTCAAGTGCAGACGGCAAATCGTGACGACTTGATGCGCATAAAACGCAGCTCATTTACAGAACAGAACGAACACATGTCGGGAAATGACTCACTGGGAGGAAAGGGCCCCGCCATTTTGAATATCACATTAAAAGCGTGTGAAGCGTTCTTCACGGCACGTTCAGATTGTCTGGGACCTATTAAATAGATTCATATCCCGGGGGAGTATTTCCGTTGTTCAGCTTTGTGTGTGCGTGAGGAGGGGGTCGTATAAGATCTAAGCTTTTATTCTTATTTCATAAAGTCTTAAGCCCTGGTCACATACACGTTGTTGAACGTAGTTGAACGTAGTTGAACGTAGTTGAACGTAGTTGAACGTAGTTGAACATAGTTGAACGTAGTTGAACGTAGTTGAACGTAGTTGAACATAGGATAGATTAATGTGGGTCAAATATAGTGTAAGTATGTTAAACTATGGTGAAAAACATTAAGGTACGGCAAGTTTTGGTACGGATAAATATGTTACAGAACGGATGTCGGTATGTTCAACTACGTTTCAACTACATTCAACATATACATTAGCCTCCACTACGGTTAACTACGTTCAACTATGTGCAAGTACGCTAATGTACGCTAGAGTTTCCTAGAGTACGCTAGATTACATTAAGAGCATGGAGACTTCGCCACAGTTTGTTAGCCTCTAACATAGCGCTCTTTTGAACATGTCCAAAGATTAAATCGGAAATCACGGCCCACCCATGTTATTATCAAGCTAACATGATGGAGAAGTATGGATGCCGGTACGTTCAAGTATGTTCAAGTATGTTCAAGTATGTTCACGTATGTTCAAGTATGTTCAAGTATGTTCAAGTATGTTCAAGTATGTTCAAGTATGTTCAAGTATGTTCAAGTATGTTCAAGTATGTTCAAGTATGTTCAAGTATGTTCAAGTATGTTCAAGTATGTTCAAGTATGTTCAAGTACGTTCAAGTACGTTCAAGTACGTTCAAGTATGTTCAACAATTAAACAATTAAGCATTCAAACAATTAAACGTGGCACAATGACCAAGACTGCGCGAGGCTTGGACGGCGCGGGCTCCTGAACAATCCACGTTTTATGAGTTGAGGATGATGCGACGGATGATATGAAGGGTAACCTGACGGATGATGTGACGGGTAACCTGTGATGTGACGGGTTGTGTGACGGGTGACGTGATGGGGTGACGTGAGGGGGTGATATGAGGTGGTGACGTGAGGGGTGACGTGAGGGGTGATGTGAGTGGTGACGAGAGGTGGTGACGTGAGGGGGTGATATGAGGTGGTGACGTGAGGGGTGATGTGAGGATGACGTGAGGAGTGACGTGAAGGGGTGACGTGAGGGGTGACGTGAGGGAGGGCATGGGGGGGACGTGAGGGGGTGACTTGAGGGGTGGCATGAGGGGCAACGTGAGGGGTGACGTAAGGGGTGACGTGAGGGGTGACGTAGGTGTTTGACGTGAGGGGGGAGATGAGAGGGAGACGTGAGGGGGCACGTGAAGGGGGACGTGAGGGGGGGGGCGTGGGGGGGATGTGAGGGGGGACGTGAGGGGGGACGGGAGGGGGGGCGTGAGGGTGCACGTGAGGGTGCACGTGAGGGTGCACGTGAGGGTGCACGTGAGGGGGGACGTGAGGGGGACGTGAGGGGGGACGTGAGGGGACGTGAGGGGTCGGTGCGTCGGCGTCAGGTTAATAGGCTAATAGACATGATTAACATCTGCCGCTGTCAGCTGCTCAGATATCAAAAACACACTAGACAAGGATCCTCCTGAACCCGGCCCAACGTGCCGACAGACACGGGACTCCCCCAGCAGGCATCCGGCATAGGCGGTGTGGCGGGTTTGGGCCTCCGTCGCATGCGCCAAAATCGATCGGGGCTTTCAAACTACACAATGTTGCGGGTTTGGGCCTCCGTCGGTTTACGCTCTACTCTGTCGCTTCGACCGGCGCTTCAGCGAGGGGGGGGGGGGGGGGGGGGGGGGGGGTACTTTCTTTGTTTTAACTACTTCTTTGTCTTTTAATTATTGTTCATATATCTCGGGAGGGGGTACTCTTTCTTTTTCTTTTTTTTTACTATCTCACGAGTTTTGGGGGAGATTATTTTAAAATTAATTTGTGTATACACTCTGAGAGGGTGGGGGGTTAATTCTTTGTTTATTTTTGTTCCTATCATCGGGAGGGGGGGGGGATTATTTTAATAAATTATTTTGTATCTCAGAGGGGAGGTGAATCTTTTTCTATCACTGGAGGGGGGGGGGTACTTTTAATTTATCTATTGATTGCTTTGGTTGGGGCGGGGGCTTTTACATTCTTTTAATTATTCTGTGTGACTTTCAAATATCTCAGGGAGGGGGGTACTTTTTTTTTTTACTATCTCGTAATGGGGAGATTATTTTAATAATTATTTTTGTATCTCTGAGAGGGCGGGGGTTATTCTTGTTTATTTGTTTTCCTATCTTGGGAGGAGATTATTTTTAATAATTCTTTTTGTATCTGAGAGGGGGGGGGGTGATTCTTGTTGTATCGCTGACGGGGTGGTTACTTTTATTTATCACTCATGGCTTGTTTTTTGTGGGGGGGGGGGGGGGGGGGTATTTCCTACCTCTATTCAGACAGTGGCTGGCTTGGCTTTGTGGGGAGCGCTTTTACATTCTTTTAATTATTGTTTCATATATCTCGGGATGGGGGAGTACTTTTTTTGTTTTACTATCTCGGAAGGGGGAGGAGATTATTTTAATAATTATTTTTGTATCTCTGAGAGGGGGAGTAATTCTTGTTTATTTTTGTCCCTATCTCGGGAGGGGGAGGGGATTATTTTAATAATTATTGTTGTTATCTCTGAGGTGTGGGGGGTACTTTTATTTATTGTCTCTTGGCTGGGGGGATTATTTTAATCATTCTAATACTACTATTTATCATATAAAAACCGGAGTGGCCTGGGGTCCGATAATTTTGTTTGGATTAGCCGATAATTTGGATTAACCGACTTTGGTTTAACCAACTTTTTTATATGATAAATCATTTAACGGGGGTATACTGTATATGTTTTCTGCACTACGGTAGTGTTCTTATTCGCTCCTAAGGATGTTTCACGCGGATGTGACACTGACACTATAGTGACAGTATGAGTGCAGCGATTTGCGGCGATCGGCGAAGGTTTGAATCTGTGGGTGTGGGTGTGGGTGTGGGTGTGGGTGTGGGTGTGGGTGTGGGTGTGGGTGTGGGTGTGGGTGGGTGAGGGTGAGAGCGGGGGTGAGGTTGAGGGTGTGTGTGTGGGTGAAAGTGAGGGTGAGGGTGTAGGTGAGGGTGTAGGTGTGAGTGTGGGTGAAAGAGAGGGTGTAGGTGAGGGTGTGCGTGGGTGAGGGTGAGAGTGGGGGTGGGGGTGAGAGTGAGGGTGTAGGTGAGGGTGTAGGTGTGAGTGTGGGTGTGGGTCAGTATTCTGTGATGTGCTACACTGTGATTAGAACATCCACTAAGTATACTATAAGTATAAGTCTGTAGCTGGTGCCTTTTATTTTAATCAGAATGGACATTCTAGTTCATTTCCCCAGACAAGACCCTCAACGCCACAACACTTTTATTTCTCTGAGTCTGACTAACATTAAGAACGGCCCACATCAATAGTGAGCAATTTGGGTGTATTGTTGCACATCGGTGAGAATCCTGCTGTACATTGCTGTCTATGAATGCGAGGGTTGGGGACTGGGGGCTTCATCAAATGCATTCTGTGGTCAGCTGTGTGAGTTTATGTAGAAACCTATTGGGGTAATGATGCATGGGATGTGTTTGACCAGACAACTACATAATATATAACTATATAGTTGTACCTGAGCAATACACCTGACATTAGTTGTCCTCTATTTGCTTAAAGTTGCATAGTCCGATGGTTTTGCGTTTTGGTAATTTTTCTGAGCTAAATATATTAAGGTGATCGTTATAATCTACCTTATTTCCGGTTGAAGTAACTTTTATTTTAAATGGATAAGTTTCGAGATATTTGAAATTCAATCATGTAAACTTAGTTTTGGCAAGCACGCCAAAACTCTGACACCATAGGCTTCAACAGTAACAGGTTCTATCAAACTGTCTCAGTGTTCCCTGCTATGCGCAAAAAATGCTTCATATGTACATCAATATCTAAGTTAGATATGTAGAGTCAAATCTATATAATTATTTTGGTTTTGAAAATTTGATGCTTCATCGGACTATGCAGCTTTAAGTATTTGCCTTATGTTTTGTTGAATAGTTTAATTACTGGCTGCATCATTCTCAGTGGTCGGGTACTAGTCTGTCAGTACATGCAGATTATTTACACATGTCTTGACCATAGAGCTGTGGTATTTACGTCATTCACAAGGAGATCATCGCACACACCAATGCCCGCCCTCATTCCCCCTTATAACTTGCCTGATTTGTAAAACATGTAAGCCCTGGGAACAGCACACCGAGGAAGAGCGAGTCCACGCGCCAATATCTCACTACTCTCAGTAAATAAAGTTCTAGTTGCGTTCTTTTTTAAACCTAAAAACTACCAGATTGACGGCAGTCTACACAGGACACGGCAGGACACGGGTAAAGTACCCCGCCCAACACGCAGACTGTGTCTCCAACTGTGGCAACTCATTAGTCTCTAACCAGAGCCACATTTCAGCCTCCTTCAAAGAAGAGCTCATATGTCTATTTTTATTCAAGGGTTTTATCCTGCAACCTTCGTCGAGAAATGCGTGAAAATAGTAGAACATTCTTTGAAAGCACATACAATAGTAGAGATACTCTTTTTTGTTGTATTTCCATTGAAAAACACAATGATGAGTAACTTGTTCTCGTGTAACTACTTGCCATGGAGACTTTCTTTAGAAGGTTTCGATTTCGGCAGTTGTGTGTGTTTGGCGCCGTTACGTTGGTGAAACCTAGCTGCTCCCTCTGCCCCCCCCCCCCCCCCTTCATCCTGACGAGGTCTGCGCAGGCGCACAGACAGAACTAAGTCCCTAATGACGGTGAATCTGTCAGTATCCTCATTAATGCTGAGGCGGGACGGCTGCTCTGGTAACCCACACATTCCGCGGTGTGTCCTGTTTGCTGAGGACCCTACGGCCGTACGGGTAGGCGCGTTGTATACATTCATATATTTTCGAGATTATACTTTTAAACACAGCCAACACACTTTCTTTCCAGATATATTCATCTGCTTAAAGCTGCATAGTCCGATGAAATATCAAATTTTCAAAACCAAACCAATTATCTAGATTTGATTTTACATATCTAACTTAGATACTGATACCCTTATTAAGCATTTGTTTCTGCGTAGAAGGCAATACTGAGTCAATTTAACAGAACCTGTTACTGCAGAAGTCTATGGTGTCAGAGTTTTGGCAAGCTTGCCAAAACTAATTTTCCATGTTTGCACTCAAAATATCTTCAAAGTTTACCATTTAAAATAAAGGTAACTTTGAACTAATGTCAAGTAAATACTAATGATCGATCTAATATATTTATCTCAGAAAAAATACAGAAATTCAAAACCATCGAACTATGCAACTTTAAATAAATCAATCAATCAATAGTTCCGTCCTCTAGTCGAGGGTTGGATGCAATGGTTCTCCACTTGTCCCGATGTTGTGCTGTTCTGATAGACTGTGAATAATTCAAGCCTGTCCACTGTGAAATATTTGTAAACCATGATGTTCTTGGTCTCCCTCTCCCTCTGCTGCCATTCACCTTCCCTTCCAACAATGTACGGTATATTGAACTCTGACGAATGATGTGGCCAAAATAAATAAGTTTCTTTGTCTGTATAGTGGCAAACAAGCTTTTCTTATTTTAAATTTTTCTGAGAACTTCTTTGTTGGTGATCTTCTTTGTCCATGATATTTTCATCATCCTTCGATAAGTCCACATCTCAAATGCTGCTAAATGTTTGTACATTTTCTTAGAGATTTATCTGTCTTTTTACTTATAACCATTGTTTTGGTCTTCCTGGCAAATAAATAAATAAATCAAATACATGTTAAAGGGAAAATGACGTGTTGCGAAGATTTAAGTATATCTACGTGTAGAATGTTGTGTCAGTTGTTTGGTGAGGTGCCCAGAGTGCAGACTGGCGCGAAAACAACCATCGAAAAGTGTGTGAAATGTCAACAAAAGTACTATGTGGCCTTACTAGCTCGGGTTATATTCCAGCAGATGGCAGCACTGGGTAAACAAGGCAATTACGAGGCGCGCCAGTGCAAGCAATGTCTCGAGCATCGTAATGTTGCCACAGCGCGTGAGTGGGTATGACCATTGCGGCACTATGACGAGGAGAACGTGTACACAGGTCTTCACAGGTGTCTCACGGCGGCATGCAGCAGGCGTAACGTTAGGTGTCCGGCAGGCTTGACTCGCCCGCTGCTGACTCCTGGTTCAGAGCTCAGCTAATGAATGACTCCTGAACCAACAATCAGCGCCTTACCGTACGACCAGCCCTTCGCGCCATGAGCAGATATGAGCAGTTCATTACGCAATGACCTCAGGGGAGATAGAACGGGACCCAGCTGTCTGTAGCAGACCATAAGTTGTCCCCCCCCTCCCCCCCCACACACACACACCAGATCGAAGCTGCACCAGTGACATGTATGCAACAAGTCCGCTCTCTGACCATTGTTATTTGCAGAATCAGACACCTTGGCCGATTTGGTAGAGTTTCCTCTTTCCATACGAGCGGTCCTGGATTCGATCCCCGTCTGATTAAAATCAGAATTCATTCTTGTCGTTACCTTGCCTGGCACTCGGCATCACATGTTCTCTGACTAGGATAAGGCAAGGACTGGTTGGCTCAGAGTCATTATAATGTGACTGAGTGGGATATCGGGTCATGCTGTCGTGGAGCGACCTGTGTCCGAGTGAGACAACACCCACAAGCCGGTACCCACCATGATATTATCTCAGATGTTGCTGGATTGTAAAACCCCAATCACTTACTCATGATTGACAGACATAACTTGTTGCCGCTGGTCGTGGTCGGGCGCCCACCTGCGGTGTGACTGTCGGACGGGAAGGCCGACTGTCGGACGGGGAGGCCGACTGTCGCACGGCGGGCGGCCGACTGTCGGCCTCTGCCGGACTCAACCATTCACTTACGTGAATCCAGAACGAGGCTAACACTAGAAACGAACCCCGGGGAAGCCGACGTGTCTCCTGGTTCTGGTGCTTCTACTCTTTCAGTCTGGGGTATTTGTGGACCTGCTATCTGAAATTCACGAGCATGTTTATTTAACATGGACTTCACTTTTTACATATTTTTGTAATTGCAAAGGGAGAAATGGGAACCAGCGAACCATGTGAAGCCATTCCCACCAGAACCGCCATCTGTTTACTTTTCTCGGAGTACTGGTCGCTGTGGGTACAAAAAGAAGCTTCCAGCTGGGTGCGGGGACACGGTCAGGGTCCTATTCTGCATGATTTAAGAGTCCCGAGTGGTGTTTGTGTTGGAGGTTGTTCCGCACAAACACGAGCAGGGCCGGCCTGTGGGGTCCGCCGTCGGACGGACGGACAAACCCACTCCAGTCGTCTAAACAGCTGTCTCCCTCAGAATAAAAGATTCTGCTATTAGCATGCAACAGAATAGAGATTATTATGGTAAGAAGGGCCACGAGGGGCCAGCAGCTACTAGATGTCGCCTCGGAAGAGCTTTCGTAATTTTTTGTAGTATTTGATCACAGTCATGCAGTTGTTTATCAGGTGCGTTATACATATAACAGGGTGGGGCGCTGGACCCTCGTGGCCCTTCTTACCATAATAATCTCTATTCTGCTGCATGTTAATAGCAGAATCTTGTATTATTGGGGTAAGTGACCACGAGGGCCAGCCGCTCCTTTGTATTGCTGCTGCATGCCTGTGATCATTTGTTTTGTTAACAATAAACAAATCTTAGCCATATGCCTCTGGTTCAGGGTTTTTAATTTTCAAAACAACTTCCCCCCCCCCCCCCCCCCCCCCCCCCCCCCCCCCCCCCCCCCCCCCCCCCCCCCACACACACTCGCAGGTGTGTTCCACTACGTCTCCCTTACGTGACTGCCTTGGTTGCACTCTAGGTACTACTCGGTACTACCCCAGTCTTTCACATTAGTGGTAGCTGGTTTTCTAGGCTTGTTCCCATATACTTGGGATCAAGTCTGTTACCCTCATAGTGTCTGTTACCCTCGTAGTGTCTGTTACTAGTCTGTTATAGAATCTTTGAAAAGTTCCCTCCCACGACCACCCTGCCGATTGTAGGATGGTAGCCAGGGAGACTTGGCATCTTGCTGCCGCGCTCGTTGTAGCGTGTCTGCAGGTGTAGGGCATATACCGCGTCATGTCCACACCTGCCTCCGCCAGTGACGTTTTGACGTATCTGGTCAGGGTGTCCTGTGAAGCCTGAACGTGGGGTTTTCTGTACGTTGCAAACACTGCCCGGCCCTGCGTCCTCCAGGTCATTTTGTGGCAGGTACACTACCAGGTGTCTGTAGAGGCACAATTCCTGCACCCTGCATGCTTTGAATCTGAGGATGAGAGGGTTTTTAACCGGATCATTTGATTTCATTTTCTCCGAATATTTGATGGTGCAGCCATCCTTCTCCCACATGAAGTCTCTTCTTTGCATTAGCCCCAGTGCCTGTTGCCGCTGTCCAGTGGCTAGCAGAAAAAGGCAAGCTGTCCTCTTGTCTAGCTTGTCTAGGTCGAGGGACTGTGTGGGGCCCCAGGCCCTCAGGTGTTCTAGCAACAGTCTGGGGTCCCACATGTTTGTGTATTTCGGTAGACATGTTTTGAGGTTTCCGATCAGTCGCGTTACCAGTGGGTATTCCCCGAAAGGTCCCCCACCCCCACCATCACAAAGGTGGAGAGAAGCGACTGTACTCTGTTGAAGGTGTTCTTTGCTGCTCCCGCTGTGAATAGCTTTTGCAGGTAAGCCAGGCCCCTCTTGTAGCCTCGGTCTTAACAGGTCGATTCCACGCGCCTCATAGTATTCGTTCCACCTCCTGAGCACCAGTGTATACTGCCGCTGTGTGGCCTTTGCCCAGGAGGCGGTGAGGGTTTAGGTCGCATCCCTGCTCACCCCCATAGCCTCGAACATCAACTTTAGAGTTTCACTGCCAGTAGTGACATCCTGTCTGTCAGTGGGAAGGGCTTCCCTGCTTTCCCTCTGAGGGCGACTGTACCTGGCCGTATGGCTATCTCCCTCGTGTCTTGGAAGCCCGATAGTCGCCTGAGTAGTGGGAACCATGGTTGTGTCGGCCAGTTTGGGGCTACTAGTATCCCCTCTGGCCTCTCCTCTGCTAGCTTGTGCAGCACGCGGGACAGGTAACTGAAAGGAGGGAAGAAATAACCGTTAATGTTTGTCCAACACATAGATAATGCATCAGTCCCTGCTGCTTGTATGTCAAACTCTCTGGAAATGTAGTTTTCTAAGCAGTTATTTGCCCTGGTGGCAAACTTGTCGGTGTCTGGAGTGCCCCAGGTTTGGAATAGTCTGTCTAGTTCACTCATCTCCAGTGACCACTCCCCCACGTCAGTAAATGTCCTGGAAGCCCAGTCGGCCTGCACATTATCTACCCCGGGGCAGAACCTCACTGTGAGTAGTATGCTCATGCTTTCTGGTACTGTTACTTGCCATACTTTCTTGGTCTCCTCCTGACATTCCTTTGAGCTAGCTGACCCCTCTTTCCCTATACATACCACCGCTTTCGTGTTATCTGCATACACCCTCACATGCATGTTCTCTAGTTTTGGCTCCAGATGTTCTAACATTCTGCGTATCACCCTTATTTTCAGCAAGTTGATGTGTGTGCTGCTGCTTACTGCTTTGTCCCACTGCTCTCCGTAATGAGTTTTGTGTGTTTGGCTAAAGTATCCCCAGCCATGTGATGAAGCATCTGTGTAGACACACACGTCCACTGGTATGGGCAGTGCGGTAGTCTCTCGTGCCTTCCCCCAGGTTTTCGAGCCAGAATTTTAGACACTCCCATACTCTCTTAGTGAGAATACACTTCTTACCATAGTCCCTGTTATACTGTCTCAGGTTCCAGTTAAGTGCCCTCACAATTACTTTTGTTTGCATTCTCACCTCGCTGTTCCCCGGGTGTGTGGCCACCAATCTACCCAGTAGTGCTGCGAGCAATTTTATCATTAAATTCTCTTTATGTAGCACCTCTCTGATGAACACTTTTAATTCATCCCCCTTTTTTACTGGTATTTGTACTTTTATTGTTACCGTATCAATCATGAAGCCTAAAAAGAGTAGGTCCTTGGTGGGTTCTAGCACTGACTTCTCCCCGTTTATGGTGAAGCCCAGTCTTTGCAATAACTCTAGTGTTTTTCCCACTGCCCATTTGACATCCTCCTCCGTTCTTGCTATGATTATTGTGTCATCGATGTAGAAACATAAAAGTATGTTGTGTTGTGTACGTAAGTGGCTCATCACCGTTCTCATAATTTTTGTGAATGTTCTCGGTCCCAAACTTAGGCCGTTAATCTGAATCTGTACCTGTTCCCCTCATCTACAAATTCTAGCAGGTTCCTATCTGCCATAGCGATTTCCAGGCTGTGATATGCCTCTGAAATGTCTATACTTGCTACCCATGCTCCCTTATGCATTAGTTTCATGTCATTGCACAACTGGTGCATTTTAAAGTGTTGGTACACCACATGTTCATTCAGTTTTGATAGGTTTAGGATAGGCCTATAGTCCTCATCCTTTTTTGGCCTTAAGAAGAGGTGGGAGACAAACATTCTGGCACTCACCTCTGCTGGTTCGATCACCTTCTGATCCATCATCTCCCTAATCTTCCCATTTAACAGCTCATTCTCCCCTTTTTTGTCTGAGATAGGGGTCATGGTCTGCCTCGGCAGGTTTTCCAGTTCAATTTTAATACCTTTCACCATACTTCTGACCCAGTTGTTGTCAGATATGCTCTCCCACTCCCCTGCTTTTTCAGTTATCCCACTAGCTATGAACGTTATAGCTTGTTTACTCACGTTTGGCGTCTTTATTAGCGGCTGTGTCAGTTTTTGAAGTACTGGACTCCGCAGCCCCGCCCCCCCCCCCCCCCCACACATGGTGGGTGTGTCGAACCTGCCCCATTTTGGCGGTGGAGGTAGTTGCACTCCTCCTGCCTCAGCTTCGGGGAGGACTGTGCTGAGCGGCCCTTCCCCTGACCCCCTTTGAAGTTTCCCTGGTAACCAATTCCCTGCTATGGCACTTGTTGTTGTACGGCTTGGCTCCTTGTGACATCACAATGGCATGGGCCATTTTGTTGGAGGATTCCAGTGCCATCACCTGTGCCACCCAGCAGGTAGCGGAAGCCCTGGCTGCCGTCTTTCTTGGCCATTGGCTTAATTTCGTTCAGTAGTGCTGGCCGTACATTGTCTCGTCGCATCCCAATGAGCCTGTTGGTTGTACATACCATTATCTTTAGTGCGTTAACTAACTCGGACACCATCTCTTTTTTTTGCAGCGGCTTGCCCATCTCGATACCGTCCAGGATGGGGGCAATGGGTCTAGCAGCAAATTGCACTCACCACTGTGTGCCTGCCAGTGCAGCATCATTGTCTTTTACCCTATGTTGTAGAGTTTGCTCTATTTCTGGGTTAAGCCTGGTCTTTTGTAGTGCCTCTACATTTGCTGGTCTGGGGAGTGTTGCATACACCTCTGCCATCTCTGTCATGGGGTTAGACCAAAGCGAGTTGATCAGGCGGGCGGTGCTTGCCGCCAGGTTATCCCCTTCACCGTCTGTCGGCGCTTTCTCAACTGGAATGAATTGTTCTAGGTAGGAACCTGACTGCTCCGTCGCCTGTGATGTCAGCACTACGGCGGGTGGGGTGGCCATGGCCGGCATGCTGGGTGCTACTGTCACTGGTGATGGGTTGTTGTGCCGCCTGACCCCCGGTGACCTGCTTGTCTCCTGATGGTGTTGGATGAGTGTGCGGGGGTGCTGGGGGGGTTCGCGTGAGGTGTAGGCCGGTGGCTCGTCCCTCTCCCGTCCCTATGCTACCCTCGGACGCGGTGGCTCAATCGGTAGAGCGCAGGCTTTCAGTGCGGATGGTCGGGAGTTTGAATCCCGGTCGAATCGGCTTTACTAGGATAGGGCAATGACTGGTTAGCTCAGTGTCAGGATAATGTGACTGTGTGGAACATCAGGTCATGGTACCGGCGGCCTGGTCTCCCAGTGGGGGATCACTATCAACTTACCATGAGTGCGCACTGTCACAAGTCGGTACCCCCTCTGATATGAATTAGATGTTGCTAGGACACAAACCCCCAACCAACAACAGGCACATGCACGCAGAGCTTCATTCACTACAATACTATAAAAGCAGAAATAACAGAAAGGTCTCACTAGCGAGAGCCATTCTTAAGCCCCAGTCAGACCTCACCGGATTGGCATCCGGTGTGTCCGTTCTCTATCCGGTGGTGTCCGGCAGTGTCCGGTACAAGTTTTGAACATCCACGAAACTTGTACCGGACACCGCCGGACTGAAGTGTATGGTTGGTGTCCGTTTTTATGTCCGTTTAGTCAATTTTGTCAGTTTCATGTCCGTTACTCATCTGTTAGGTGTCCTTTTTGTATCCTGAATAGTCCGTTGACGGTGCTGCGGGAATTCAGTCCATCGGTTTTTGGCGCCTCCGTGAACAGTCCGGTAGGTGTCCGGTTGGTGTCCGTTTGGTGCCCGGTCCGTCCGTTTGACATTCGGTTGCCGTCTGGTTCTCGTCTGGTTCTCGTCCGTTGGGTATAAGTTAATGTACATTTAGCATCTGTTTAGCGTCTGTTTTGTCCAGTGGCCAATGCAACAGTTCGACACCGAACACCACCGGACTAAAGAATTCCTTGTCTGATGGTGTCCGGTAAGGTCTGACTGGGCCTTAAGGCACTGTACAACACAAGTCACACAGCGTGACATATTAATAACGTCGTTAAACATGTTTCATTGACCGAAAACCGCACCCTGAAACAGGTGAGTTATAAGAGACTTGTGCTCTTTTAAAGTGCAGTGTGTGAGAAGTGGCATTGCAGAGAGACATTCAGAGTGGGTATGAATCCAGCCTTCTCCTATACTTATTAACCATTGCAAAGTGGCATAGTTCGATGAAATTATCACTTATCTAGATTTGATCATACATATACAGTTTAGATATTGGTGAATTTATTAAGCATTTGCTGTCGCATAGAAGTCAATTTCTGAAAATATGTTACTGCCAAAGCCTTTGGTGCCCAGTATTTCAACATGCACGTCAACATTAATTTGACATGTTTTCAGTTCAAATACCTACAAAGTCATTCACCCATAATAAAAGTGTCGGTGTTCTTTTTCAAGTCAGGTTTATAACGATTAACATGTATTTATGAAATACGGCAGAAGCTCAAAACCTTCGCACTGTGCAACTTTAAAGCTGCATAGTCCGATGGAAGTATCAATTTGTCAAAACCAAGACAATTATCTAGATTTGATGCTACATATCCAACTTAGATACAAGTCAACTTATTAAGCATTAGTTGTTGCATAGAAGGGCATACTAAGCCAATTTAATAGAACCTGTTACTGCTGAAGCCTATGGTGTCAGAGCTTTAGCATGCTTGCCGAATCTAATTTGACATGTTTGCACTTCAAATATCTCAAGAGTTAGCCATTTAAAATAAAAGGTTACTTCAAACTAAGGTAACGTAGATATCAACAGTCAATATAATGTATATATCTCAGAAAATGGCAGAAACTCAAATCCATCGGACTATGCAACTTTAATATCGGCTAGGACTTGGTGGGTTGCCAGAGGAGACCGATGACGTCATGGTGGGAGGGGGCGTGTGTCAAGTGAAGTGTGTGTGAGTGGCGGAGCAACCCACACATATCTGAAGTGAAACATCTCCGGTGTGAGACATAAACACAAGTGCACTCAGTGTGCACCCCGACGTCCACCCGGCGCCCCAGGTTTTGTTGCTTTACGTCCTAGCAACATCTAAGGTCATATCAGGACGGGTACTGACTTGTGACAGTTCGCATTCATGGCAACTTTATAGTGGTGCCCCACTGGGAGACCAGGCTGCCAGCACCATTGACCTGATATACCATTCAGTCACATTATCCTGAGACTGAGCCAACCAGTCCTTCAATTCTTGCCCTATCCTAATAATGCCAAGCGCCTGGCTAGGAAGCAACAAGTATCAATTTTTAAGTCATTGGTTTGATTCGACCAGGGTTCGAACCCATGGACCCATGGGTTCGGATCCTCCGATTTTTGTGAGTAGTACATCATCATCATCATCATCATCATCATCATGCTGTCGGTCGTGATGCGACAAAGACTGCTTTCATTACTTGACTGCCGCTCTCCGGTATGGTGTTTTGTGCGGTTGTACATTTCATGAAAGCTGCCTGCAAAAGTGTTGAAGTACTGCTGGCTTTTGCAAGTTACCAGCTGCACTCTCTCGGGGAGCAAATAGAGGTATCACACCAGCAAGAACATGTCCAGACAGGCGCAAAACTATTTGTCCCTGCAGTACATACATGAAGTATATTTGATCAAATGTAAAATGTTAGGACAATTTCAATGCATGATTTTCCTATAGTGATTAATCAGAAACACATCTAGAAAAAGAAGACATGCCAAATAAAAGTTGTTAAAAAGATCAAATAGAAAATGATTCAAACTTTCTACATACAAATTTGAGAACTAATGCCTTAAGCTATAGACTAGACTATCAGTTTATTAACTTATGGATCCTCTTCTGGCTGATTTTGGCCCTATTAGGCCTCTAATGCCAGCTCGTTATGATAAAACAAGTATTTTTGTGCATACATATGGAGGTCGACGGAGCCCTGAAGGCATATTATTGTGGGTGCCCTCTCCAATGTCTATCCAGCCTTCTCCTAAATGCTTCCACCATTGGTGCTTCACCCACTTGGTCTGGGAGACTGTTTCAAGGATCTGTCACTTGAAAGAAAAATGAGTATTTCCTGACCTCAAGTCTGGGCCTCTCCTTGAAGATCATATACCACTGGCCTCTGGTGTTGCTGCTTCTTCTGAGGTTGAACAAACCCGTTTTGACATTACTGCCATATACTCCAGTAATAATCTTATAAATCTCTATCATGTCTCTCCCCTGAGATGACAATATGACAATGTTGATAGCTTAAGTCTCCTCAGGCGATCTTCATATGACATCTCTCCTAATCCTGGGATCGTCTTTGTAATCCTATATAATTTGGTTAGTCTTTTGGCACATAGTTTAATCCTGCAATCTGGAGTGGTAGTGAGGTAATAAGACGTTGATACAGAATACTGAATTATCACTGAATGTGGAATACTGGATACAGAATGATTTTAGTGTTATAGAGAGAGAGGGGGGGGGGAGGGAGGGAGAGAGAAAGAGAGCGATAAGCACTAGCCTCAGGAATTTATTTAAATAATGGAAAACGGAAATCATTAAGAAATATGATAATTGGAATTATATGTCTAAGCACTCACCGACATATACGTTGTAACATAGCAGTGAATATATGGAGACTGCTTCCTAATAGGTAGTTTGCCTTTTATAAGTGGTTACAGCACATGTTTGGACCATACTACTCGTCCCATCTCTTTGTTAGGACTGGCCTACCCAGCAACTATATAAGGAGTGTAGTCACACACTTGCTATCCAACTTGCTATCCGGACCGCACTCTGTCCACACCTCTCTCTATCTCCTCTCTGCCGGCCTTGCTCCTCCTTGATATGTCTGAAAAGAGTTCAAGGAGGGGGAGCCCGCCGGCATTTCACTTTCTACTCTTACTCTGTCCGTGTCTATGGCTCGCTGGTTGGTCACCATAGAGCAAATAGACATGGTCCTTTGACTCAACTCTCCTCATTTCTCTTTCCTAGAGCCTGCCCTTTCGATTTTCTCCCAGGCATACTTCTTCCCCTGACCAGGGAAGTTGTGTTCTTGGGTGGGGCCATTCACCTTTATGATTTCTCTATCTTGTTCTCGTTGCTGGAACCACGCGCCCTTCCTTGAATCCCTTGCTGCTGACTGGATACAAGTGCTCAACTACATCTACCGCTCAACTACCGCCGGACCGAAGAGATTCGCTGCGGCCCCAACGCCTTGCCGTTACAATGTTGTAAAGATGTCCCCAGCTTCTACAACACTCCCTACTGAAGTTAAATCTTCAACCAAAGATTGGGCCAATTTATCAGAGCCTCTATATTAATGTTGCAGTTCTGCAACCAGTACCCATCGTTAGGTTACAAACCACCCCCAAAGCAAGCACTCTCCTTGCTGCTGTCTGCTGGATGCACATGCTCAACTACTGCCGGACTGAAGAGATTCGGGCCTGCCCCAGTGCTTCGTTGACACAATGTTGTAAAGATGTCCCCAGCTTCTACAACCGTCCCTACTGAAGATTAATCTTCAACCAAAGATTGGGCCGATTTATCGGAGCCTCTCTATAATGTTGTAGTTCTGCAACCAGTAACCGTTGTAAGGTTACAAACCACCCCAAGCATGCAAGTACTCTTGGGACTCTAGTCCAAGACATCGATGCGTCAACATCTCCAAGTCAGTTAGGCCTGAAACCTGATCTGGCTAGCTACAGCTTATGGGATGGATTCAACTTGCTGAGCTGCTACAATATTGACCAATCACAGTGAGGAGGATTGGTGACTGTTGTGCCTACCTTTTCTCACATCACTGCTGCTTAGCCTGACATGTACATCCATCATCAATTGAAACTCTATCAGTGTATGGTTGGCGACGGCTCACCGACAATGGATCATCTATATCCATCAACTCCTCAAGGCAACTGAGATATAGAATAAGCACCAAGAGGACTGAGTGTATTTATCATCCATATAGACTATACAGACAGTTATGAGTGTAATATCATACCATTGAGAATTTATATGTAGCTGTACACTTTGTAATTGAGAATATATGTTATAAGTACATATTTGTGTATCATTACTTGTCTTCTTTACTAAGAATAGAACATGTTCCAAATTCTCTTTTCTCTTCACTGAGATTAGGCATTAGTTATTATACATGGCAACGTGTATATGTATAATACAACAAAAATCATTAAGATTAAGAATGATCACAATTACAATATTTTGTATCATTTTATATAATTTTAATTGTGAAAAAAACCCGGAGAGTAATAGAACTAAGCTCTGTCTGATCAGAACCCAGTGATTGACCAATGAAAAATGTCTCACAATACAAGACTAAACTGGATTAGTCACTTGATACTTCCCGAACCCCATAAATATATATATATATATATATATATATAAATTGGGCTACGACGTAGGAGAATAAGAGACAAGCCGAGAAGTGGTGGAAGCCTAGTTTATTTGCTGAGGCCCATCTGGCTGAGCAATAACCGCCCTACCAAGAAATTTTTTTAGCTGGCGCCGATGTGCCCATGACAAGGTCTGACTGGCATATGACAACATGGTGGGGCGCCAGGATAGCGCAGCAGGAACCAGCCCGCAGCGAATATAACAATAATATATTGTGGGTTAATAATAAAGGCAGCATTAAATGCTAGGATCCTGCAGGATATAGGAATATAGCTCCGCCCCTTTATACTCATAGTAATAAATTATATATCCCATAAATTGGGCTACGACGTAGGAGAATAAGAGACAAGCCGAGAAGTGGTGGAAGCCTAGTTTATTTGCTGAGGCCCATCTGGCTGAGCAATAACCGCCAAACCCGGCCGGCTAAACCGGCCCAGGCCCCAACCACTCCTCGTCTCACGCCTCCAGACGAAGACTCGTCGCTACCCGGAGATCATTTAATATTCGGGTAGGCAAAGGGGTTTTTAGATAGGAATACACGGTATCCGACGCCTCAACGAAGTCAAAATACTTTCGTATCTGGACCGATCTCGTGGTGACCGAATTCTTTGAGTAGAAAAGCTTCTCAAATCCCCGCTACTCTGCCCTCAGCTCCTCCAGTCCTGGAAAGACAGAACAGCGGAGCGTCGAAGAGGTGTGCACAGCACATAATCCGACCCACATCCACTCCACTAATCCTAGCGGCACTACCCTCTACGTCTAGCCTGCTGAGGGCATCACACACAACATTAACTGTGGTATTTATGTAAGTTGATAAGAATGTAAAGTTCTTCTCGACTGCAAGCCAGAATAATTTTCGCAGCATGGTCATAATCCCAACTGATCTGGATCTCCCTGAATTAAGAGCGGATTGGACTACCGCGCTGTCCGTTATAAATATAATCTCGGAATCCTCCCATCCTGATGACCAACGTGTGGCCGCCTCCATCACAGCCCTCATCTCTTTTATGTTTATGTGGTCCCTCCCTGCCTCAGTGGGGAGCACCACACGATGGTGTCCTATCAGCTGTCCTAACACTTCATTGTCCTCTGATTTAAAGGAAGCAGCTAACCAGTCAGTCTCATGCAAAGCACCGATTCCCCAATTCGAAGCGTCACTGTAGACCGTGGTAGTTACCGCAAACTTCCCGAGCATACCCGCCTTACCATTAAATCTTTCAGCGAATGATGCCCACCAGTTGATATCCTCCCTAAATCCGGCATTAAGCCGTGCACGGTAGAATGGCTTGCGCAGGGTGCCTATAAGGTCGTAGACCCGCCTACTAAAAGTTCGCCCACCCCTGATAACTTTGGCGCAGTGTGCGAGGTGTCCGGCGAGTCTCTCGAGTTCCCTACGGGTCGCCTTCCTACGACCCAAGAAGAGCAGGAGGATGTCCCGAAGCTTCTTACTATGTATATATATATATATATATATATATATATATATAGCAGCTGACCATCAGGCAGGTGGTTATCTCGGTTGTTGGCCGGTTGTCAGAGTGAGGAGCTGACCGACATACTCCGCCCACTCTCGCCCCCCAAACCCCCCCCCCCACCCCCCGCCGTATAAAGCCCGTCACAGCCCGTCACCACGTGTACCGTCCACATACAGATACATTAAATCCCTCCCAACACGCGTGTTGGCGATGCCACTCGGGGTGCCCGTACATCCCGGTCACCAACCGGAGTCAGCCAGTGTCACGTGACATATGTCCAACCAATGGGAGGCCGGCGTCCGGCACCACGTGACGTATGTGCCTCTAAACTGGTAAAAGAAGAGAGCACTGTGACATAGTTCACAGCGTGCTACCGCCGGCAACTATTGACGACTTCCCCGGAGACAGGACTTCACTTCAGTGTGCAGATGGAGGCCGAACGTCCCAGCGCTTGTGGATTCAATCCCGGCAGGGTCAAACCAAATAAATACAAACTAGCCGGTTGTGAAGTTGTATGATCCGATGAAACCACTCGAATCCAAAGTATGTGACTACGTTTGATCCGACATAACATAGCTACCAGTGCAGTTATTAGATAAGTGTTGTTACATAGAAGGAAGATGAAGCAGACTTAACCTGTCACCAATGTAAATTATCCAATCCCATGATATTACATGTGGTTTCACGTCAAATATCTCAGAAGTTCAGCATTGTTAATAATAACAATGATAAGTCACCCGTGGTTACTTCAAACTAACGAAACGTAGAACACAACAATCAACCTAATATAATTCTCTGTTAATATGGCTGACACTCAAAACCATCGGACTCTTCACCTCTAACTGAAGTCTAAGTGGCCATCAGTGAGTACTGTCACTCGTCAGTGTCACAAGTCAGTCGGCACCCTTGCACGTTTCTAGCACTAGTAGCACCTTACACCCCCATCACACCAAACTAGTTCTCAAAACGTCCGACCCCATTCCAAAACGGGGTAGAAAGTGGCCGCCAACAATTTTGAACATACTTAAAGTTCTAGAGCATCCTTCCGTCCTTGCCCGTCCATGCAGTTCATAAACAGTTTGTAAACCGTTGCTTCTACGTTCACACACAGTTTGAGCCCGTTCGGCAACATTGTCAAGAACGTAGTGAGAACTACTTTGGTGTGATGGGGTATAAGACACCAATCACTCACTGGTCTTGAATAGTTTCTCAACCTATTCATTGCTGTTATTTCATTATAAACCAATTCGGCAAATTGCTGGTGAACTGTATCATGGAATGTCTCCTGGGGTGAACGCTTCCCCGGCCCGACGTCAACGGAAAGAACCGTGAGGCAAGCAGAGACCGCCAAGTCGACCAGCCCCTGACTGTGGGCAAAACGGGGCACACAGCCTGGGTTCGCTGTGAACAGGACGCTGCACTCTGCACCACTGTCTGCCGACGTCCTCGACACGCTACAGCGCTTAGAGTAACTTAGACTAAACATGATGTACACACCAGGGCGGGTTCTTTATGTGGGGGCGGCTGGGAAAGGACGCACATATAGAGGGCTGGCATTAACGTGGGTTCTTCTGGTCAGACATTCTGTTTGTTTACATTCCGAAGGAGATACAACGGGATCCACAAGTCCATATGTCCAGCGTGGCGGCGCGGGAGGGAGGGTGGTGGAGGACATGGAGGGATGGGAGAGATGGGTGGAGAGGAGAGGAGAGGAGAGGAGAGGAGAGGAGAGGAGAGGAGAGGAGGGCAGGGGAGGGGAGGGGGGACAGGGGAGGGGAGGAGAGGAGAGGAGAGGAGAGGAGAGAAGAGGAGAGGAGAGGAGGGGAGGGCAGGGGAGGGCAGGGGAGAGGAGAGGAGGGGAGAGGAGAGGAGAGGAGAGGAGAGGAGAGGAGAGGGGAGGAGCGGAGCGGAGAGGAGGGGGTGGGGGCGGGAGGAACGGGAGGGAGGGGAGGAAAGGGAAGGCGGGGATGGAGGGGTCCCTTGAGGCAACCAGTGTCAGTGAGGAACACTTACAGAACAAAGCCGAGACGCCGACCCCAGTGGCGGCCCCCGTTACTAATACTTCTAAAATTCTAATGCTACTAATACTACTAATACTACTAATACTACTAATACTACTAATACTACTAATACTACTAATAATACTACTAATACTACCAATACTACAAATACTACCAATACTACTAATACTACTAATACTACTAATACTACTAATACTAGTACTAATACTACTAATAGTAATACTACTAGTCCTAGTACTAATACTACAAATACTAGTAATACTACTATTAGTATTACTAATACTACTAATGCTACTAATGCTACTAATGCTACTAATACTACTAATACTACTAATACTACTAATACTACTAATACTACTAATACTACTAATAGTACTAATACTACTAATAATACTAATACTACTAGTACTACTAATAGTAATACTACTAGTGCTACAAATAATACTATTACTAATAGTGATACTACTATTACTAATACTACTAATACTACTAATACTACTAATACTACTAATACTACTAATACTACTAGTACTACTAATAGTAATACTACTAGTGCTACAAATACTACTATTACTAATAGTGATACTACTATTACTAATACTACTAATACTACTAATGTTACTAATGCTACTAATGATACTAATCCTACTAATACTACTAATACTACCAAATCCCAACTCTGTTCTAATTAAGGATTTGACTGCTAAATCATTATATATAGCCCGTTGGTACTATATCATCTAATATAGGCTGGTAGTGATATATCAGCTGATATAGGCCGTTGGTAATATATCATTTAATATAAGCCAGTGGTGCTATATCAGTTGATATAGACCGGTGGTACTATATCGGCTGACATAGACCGGTGGTGCTATATCAGCTGATATAGAACGGTGGTGATATATCGGCTGATATAGACCGGTGGTGCTATATCAGCTGATATTGACCGGTGGTGCTATATCGGCTGATACAGACCGGTGGTGCTATATCGGCTGATACAGACCGGTGGTGCTATATCGGCTGATATAGACCGTTGGTGCTATATCAGCTGACATAGAACTTTGGTGCTATATAATCCTATGTAGACTGCTGGTGTTCTTTATTGAACGTCCATGTACGTCCCGACACTGCTTACTGGTGATAAAGTACTATAAGTATTAGTCAAACAGAGAGGTGCGGATGATCTGTGTGTGGTAACAAGGTGCACTCATTGCAGACTTTGCCGTATCTACCGGAGACTCTGGGTAAAACACGATCACCAAACACGAATAACATTCTTTTAATCAATTTAAAAATAAGGTCTGTAAAAGGCTCCACGTTATCAAGCTTCAGAAACGGAAGCTGGTGTTTATTGAGCATATATACTTCTGTGCAAAAGAAAGTATTTCATCTGCAGGTATTACCCCCCCCCCCCTCACTCTATGCCGATACGTATGGCGCAGTGCCGGTAAATACAACGGACCCTTTCCACGGAGCATGCGCACTGGGCTGCTACCTGCAGCATTAGTTCTTGTCACTGCCATCAGAGGGCAGTTTGGTAGTAAAAATCAAATAAAGACATTTTCCACAGACCATGTTGCACGGTGAGCTGCTCCCAACATTAATTCGTGTCACTGCCTTCAGAGGGCGGGTTGTGGGTTGGCGGTGGAAATCGTGTATTGAGATGGCACCCTGTTTACCCAGCGTTCCCCTCACCGCTACACCACAGGATACGTCCGTTCTCAGGGATTGTTATCTGCCATGTCAGGAATGGGACGGCGCCGAGTTGTGCCTGTCCTACTAACAATTGCACGTCACATTTCGCCAAACTATGAAGTCGTCTAATTCTAAGACCAGTAGGGTTCTCCGCGTGTGATTCCGAATGTATTATATCATGTGTAAGTCATCTTATTCTAAGACCAGTAGCGTTCTCCGAGTGTGATTGTGTCATGTATTATATCACGTCTAAGTCGTCTAATTCTAAGACCAGTAGCATTCTCTGAGTGTGATTCCGTCATGTATTAACTATTATATCATGTCTAAGTCGTCTAATTCTAAGACCAGTATCATTCTCCGAGTGTGATTCCGTCATGTATTATATCACATCTAAGTCATCTAATTCTAAGACCAGTAGCGTTCTCCAAGTGTGATTCCATCATGTATTATATACCGTCTAAGTCATCTAATGCTAAGACCAGTAGCATTCTCCGAGTGTGATTCCGTCATGTATTGTATACCGTCTAAGTCGTCTAATTCTAAGACCAGTAGCGTTCTCCGAGTGTTATTCCATCATGTATTATATCATGTCTAAGTCATCTAATTCTAAGACCAGTAGTGTTCTCCAAGTGTGATTCCATCATGTATTATATCACGTCTAAGTCGTCTAATTCTAAGACCAGTAGCGTTCTGCGAGTGTGATTCCGTCATGTATTGTATAATGTCTAAGTTGTCTAATTCTAAGACCAGTAGCGCACTCCGAGTGTGATTCCGTCATGTATTATATCACGTCTAAGTCGTTTAATTCTAAGACCAGTAGTGTTCTCCGAGTGTGATTCCGTCATGTATTATATCATGTCTAAGTCGTCTAATTTTAAGACCAGTAGCGTTCTCCAAGTGTGATTTGGTTACGTCTAAGTCATCTAATTCTAAGACCAGTAGCATTCTCCGAGTGTGAATCCGTCATGTATTATATCACGTCTAAGTCGTCTCCAGAAACAGCAAACAGGAGCATCTTTGCGCGTCGCTTCCTTCAGCTATGAAAACACACAGGAGATTTGGATCATTTAATTTTTGGCGGAGACCTTTATAAAAGTTAGTGCTAAGTGGACCTATTCAGGCACCAGGATGCTTAGAGGTGTGGACAGCGCCGGGCCCGGGTACCGGGTTGAACAGGGCTCCCCGCCCACTCCTCCGGGCACCATTCGTTAGTAAGCTGAGGAGGTGTGAACACGTCCCGACCCTTCGCACCTGGGAATGTGTGTGTGTGGTGGTGGGGGGCGGGGGGGGGGGGAGGGGGGATTGCTTGTGCACGGCGCATGCGCGTTGGTTGGGCGAGAATGACTCGCATTCCGGAGGGGCATTGTTTGACGGGCTCGGCCCGGCGCGTAACAGAATCAAATCGAG
>CM059199.1:18181082-18252161 GCA_030323885.1 Branchipolynoe longqiensis | reverse complement strand
ACCTCTCCCACTACCCCCTACACTCTACCACCTCCCCCACTACCACCTACGCTCTACCACCTCCCCCACTACCCCCTACACTCAACACCTCACCCACTACCACCTACACCCACCCCACACACCCCCTACGCTCTACCACCTCACCCCACTACCCCCTACACTCAACACCTCCCCACTACCACCTACGCTCTACCACCTCCCCACTACCCCCTACTACTGCTACCACCCCCCACTACCACCAACACTCACAACCTCCCCACTACCACCTACACTCAACACCTCCCCCACTACCCCCTACACTCTACCACCTCCGCCACTACACCCTACACGCTACCACCTCCCCACTACCTCCAACACTCTACCACCTCCCCACTACCACCTACGCTCTACCACCTCTCCCACTACCCCCTACACTCTACCACCTCCCGCACCTCTCCCTACACTCTACCACCTCCCCCTCTACTATATCCCCACTATCCCCTCTACCCTCCAGCCCACACCACTCACCCTGATCCCTTTTTTCGTTGATCACTAAGCGTTCCTCCACTGGTGTCTGAAAGGTTTCCTATTGAATCCGGGTGTCATGTGATCAAAGAAGGCCCCCTGGCGGGGGATACAGAGCGGTTGTGAGTGCGCTAGACCTAGTGCTCCTGCCTGATTAGGTAGTCTGCCACCAGATGTCTCTGTGTTCCGTGTGGACGGACGCACGCACGCACCCGGCACGGGACGTGTGCACCACGAGTCCCACAGGGGTGGGCTGGTCAGACTAAATGTCGTCTGCCTTCAGTGACACCCGATAGAACTCATCCCTGCTAACAAGTAAGCAATGAGCACCGGTGGGTCATTGTGTTATTGTTGAGGCATGGCTAGTTGAATGGGTTGAAGCTAGTTACAATAGTTAACACTTGACACCCCTGGATACGTCTTTGTTCCACACTCACTTCTCCCACGTCCTGTGTTCGGTGCAAGATGCCTCCGCCCTTCCATCGTCTTTGCTGTACACTCAGGTCATGTTAGTCCTATCCCTACAATTAAAGTTCTCACTATCCAACCGAACTATCCACGGAACAGATTCCCGCCATTCATTCCATCCCATGAAAACTTTTATATGACAGCCTGGTTAAACCGACACTAGACACCAGGAAGCAAGTAGTTCGGATTGGCGGGGTTGACTAAGGCTAAGATTCCATATATGCAGTATGCGGTATGCGGTATGCAGTATGCGAATGCGGCAAAAAATGGAAAAGCTTGTAACAGCACAGTAGTGCTTCGATATGTCTGAATGTGATTGCGAATGCAAATGCAAATGCAAATGCAAATGCAAATGCAAATGCAAATGCAAATGCAAATGCAAATGCAAATGCAGCAAGTGGATCGACCCATGGACCGATCAGTGTGAATGCCAATACGAATGCGACCCCATTTGCCATAGGCAACAACAGGAACGTTGACTTTCCTTCACAAATTTGTAGAAACAAGGACCGAAAATCGCATCGGTATCTATGCTGCATGCCGCATTAGCATTTGCCTTTGCATGTGCATGTGCATTTGCATTTGCATTTGCATGCCGCATACCGCGTATATGGAATCTTAGCTTTATCCATTTTAAATCGACAACCCATTCGGTCAGCTGGCACTGGGCACACAGGGCACAGTGCCCTGGTGAACACAGCCGTCATCTTGTCGTCTGCTCTGTCCTCGGGCTGATGGACGAGGACGGGCAACATTATTCGTATTTTGCCCTGAATAAATAAATAATTTGATCAGCTGGTGCATATTCGAGTATGACTAGGTGATATTCCACTCTCCAGCAATTTCTATCCCATGTACACGCATAACAAAGTACCTGGAGCACCCCTAGTGGTGGTTCCTGGAGCACCCTAGTGGCGCCTTCCCTGCTTCCCACACTAAGCAGGTACACAGCTAACAGTGTCTATCGTCTCACAAAAGTTTATGCTGATCACAATGTTATATTATTACTAATAACTCTACTAATGATCACACTGTTATATTATTACTAATAACTCTACTAATTATCCCACTGTTATATTATTACTAATAACTCTACTAATGATCACACTGTTATATTATTACTAATAACTCTACTAATTATCCCACTGTTATATTATTACTAATAACTCTACTAATGATCACACTGTTATATTATTACTAATAACTCTACTAATTATCCCACTGTTATATTATTACTAATAACTCTACTAATGATCACACTGTTATATTATTACTAATAACTCTACTAATTATCCCACTGTTATATTATTACTAATAACTCTACTAATGATCACACTGTTATATTATTACTAATAACTCTACTAATGATCACACTGTTATATTATTACTAATAACTCTACCAATGATCACACTGTTATATGAAGAGTTCAGGCACAAAATCACGTAAACACCAGACTAAAAATGGAGATAAACATTCGAATCAAACCTGCAAACAAAATATTTTTTGATATTCCTATTTTTTTGTTAATTACTCCATAACCGTATGATCATATGAAAACTGGAATTAGTGAGAATTAAAATTATTTTCAGGGATTAAACAAAATTTAGACTACATTTTCTTATTGGCATTTACATGGTTTTGCGCCTGAACACTTCATAATATTACTAATAACTCTACTAATGATCCCACTGTTATATTATTACTAATAACTCTACTAATGATCACACTGTTATATTATTACTAATAACTCTACTAATGATCACACTGTTATATTATTACTAATAACTCTACGAATGATCACACCAGCGATGTTACTAATAATACGAATACTAGTACTAGTACTCTACTGTGCTAAATAATATAATAAATGATATATTCGGCTAAATAGTATTAGTCATATAATAAATGTTATATTCCGTGAACCATTTATGACAATAAGCCTAGAAGTGACTGAATCCATTCTGGCTACCATAACCAAATAAGTTGAATAGTTACCCTGGTATATGCTGTTTGTTTACTTGCAGTTCGAGGGAGGTACTGATGGTGGGCCCGCCTCAGAGGAACAACGGCAATCAGCAAATGTAAGTTTAGATACATGTCACTGCATGGACTAATTCTACTCGCTGCCAATACACGTATGTAATTGTTCTCAACCTGTGTCCGTAGCCCAGTACCACCAGCTACACTACTGCGGCTTGCTACTGTAGCACATGTTTCACCAGCTACACTACTGCGACTTGCTACTGTAGCACATGTTTCACCAGCTACACTACTGCGGCTTGCTACTGTAGCACATGTTTCACCAGCTACACTACTGTGGCTTGCTACTGTAGCACATGTTTCACCAGCTACACTACTGCAGCTTGCTACTGTAGCACATGTTTCACCAGCTACACTACTGCGGCTTGCTACTGTAGCACATGTTTCACCAGCTACACTACTGCGGCTTGCTACTGTAGCACATGTTTCAGAGGACAACTCTGTATATGGATCAGTATTGTTCTCACAACCCGTGTCATGTCATCAGAGGGACAGGCAAATGAGAGAGATGGTTGAAGACAAGTACTGCTGTCTACTATGTGATATATCACACAGTATAACATGGCTCGTGGATGTCATCCTTGTTTACAGTTGAATTAATATAAGTATAATACATACACGTATACAGGACATATACAATTGCAAGTATGTGAGACTAATAGAAACCTAGGTAGACTGTTAGGAAACTAATGTAGTAGTATGTGATGAGCCCCACTACCACACGGTGGCAGTCTCGACTGCGCTGGCCAGTAAGACGTATCAACAGGTGGCAGCACGCTAGCAGGGGCAGCCGCTATGAATCCATGACGGACCATTCCGCGTATAGCTAGCAGTCACACCCACAGGGGGTTACCTGTGACCTACCTCAGCAGCGACAGGTCACTTCTGTGTGACCTTGGTCAAATAAACCGGGGGAGACCCCTGAGATTTGCAGAAGGAGTTGAGCAGTGGCCTCCCTCGGGCATGGCAGGTATGGCACTTGAAGGGGGCGCCACTGAGCAGTTTCTATTAAAGTCCAAACAAGGAAGGTGCAGCTGTAATTTTCATGTAGTGCCCTAATGTCAGTGCTTGCCAAATACGCTATTTTCCGTGGAAACATAACTGCTCCTCCCATTCCTTTCCTACCCTGCCCGCCTCACCCTGCCCTACTCCTGCTGTGGATCAGAAACTAGTCAGTAACAATAGAAATTAAAGAGCACTGAAAGAGCAAAGAGCATCATATTCAAAATGGCCACTTTCTGTTTTGATCACCTACTGGACATGTGTCGTTTAGCGCGCCCTTCTTAGACTCCACCAAGTCCCCACTCTATGTTCGATCCATTCCGTGTTATACTGCACAATAAGACACATGTGCCGTGCGTTCAGGACGCCGAGGCTAGGACACGATTATGTTAGGTCAACTACCGTTATTTTAAGGTTTCTTTTCTGGTAAATGAATCTCTGAACCCTTCACCAGTTTTGGCGATGCTGTAACTAGGTCAAACTGTGGCTTCATTGGGCTGTCCCTCGCGATGGCTTCTGCTGGTAAGAACGGTCTATTTCACATAATATAATTGCATGATACAATTTTATACATGCATAGGCACAGTTCAAAGGGGTGGGTGGAGTTATTTCAAATGGGCCAAGCTAAAGGCTGAGACCCATGAGAAAGTACTGCACACTACGCGATGTCTACAAGTAGCAGGTCTGCCGTCGTGCATTGCGCGTGTACAGGGTTATGCTGCTATTCGTTCTGAAAATATATTCCACTGGTTCCACTTTAAACAAAAATTGTATTGAGGGCAAAAGAAAGCTAATTCATGGAATTGTAGAGCATCAAGGTCACTTATGCAACCTGAGTCGTGATGCCCTATAATCCAGCCCAGATGGTGCTTAGAACTACTTACATATCAAATTAAGTGATTTGTGAATTTTATGGAAGATAAGATGGGTGATATGAGGCAAGAGAGAAAACAAACAAAATATAAATAATAAAAAAACACACACAAAAACACCTGAACTGCAACAGATGTACAAATAGCAATTTGATGTTCTAAGAAATAGTATGCGTTACATTCAGCCGCAGGCGCCCTGTCACCTTCTCACCCGCAGGTGCGCGGCCTGGGCACGGACGTGGCCCTCGTCTCCTCCATGGTGTTCCTTGCACAGTTCTTCCTGTCCTCCTTCATGGGATCCATCATCCACTACACCGGAAGTACAGTCGCTGTCGTCGTTTCCGCTTCCGTTCTGAGCGCGTGCGGCGCGCTGTCGGCCACCCAGGTGTTGTACCTCGATCTGTAAAAGTACGACGTCACGTGACCCCTCCATGTGTGACGTCACTGCAGTTCCTGTCTGTTCTGAATCTGTAACCTGGGCCGCGTTCAGGGTCCGTCTCGGAGGCGCCTCGGCGACGTCTCGGCGATGCTTTTTGGCCTATTTGCGTTCAGGGTCTGTCTCGGCGACGTCTCGGAGACGCCTCCCTTTTCAGGTTGGAGACAAAACAGCGCCTCGAAATGGCCCCGCCTGCGTGGTTTCATCCAATCAGAGCGCAGCATTTCGATTGCAATGGCCACGCTAAGCCGCCATTTTCGAGGCGGCCAACAGCTAAATCCGTTCAGACTAGCCTGACGTCACGGGCGCCTCCGAGGCGCCTCCGAGACGGACCCTGAACGCGGCCCAGGTGACATAGTTCTAATGGTGGTCGTGATTGGAGATGTTGGATGACGAATAATGTCTGTATTTCTCTTTAACTCTATTAGAAGTGACACACGTTTGTTCGATAAGGGAACGTAAAGGAAGTATGTCCCCCTTATTTAGGTCATTGTTAAAACTAGTTCACCCCTTCCTGTGTAATCGGATTAGGGGGCGTGCATGTTATTTCCACAAGGGGCCATGCATGGATTAGGCCACACTTATTTAAGCAATGTGAGCACTCCGCGCAGATTTGTGCTTCATCTTATTAGGACTAGGAGTGACATGTGTTACTTCTACAGCGGGCCATGCATCAAGTATGTAGCCACACTTAGGTAATGCTCTCTGACCTCCACTCCGTGTCACGCTTAACACGATGCACCCCCACCGTCTCTTCTGAAAATATGTTCACTTCGGTCCCTTTTAGAACTTTGTGTAAATTATTCCGATATCTGACGTATTGAATGATAAAGTAACATGCCCATATAAATATGTTGGCTGAATGTTTATCTTCTAAACTGCAACCTTAGCGATAGATAGGTAAAGAACTCATCAGTTAATACACGAGTCCATGCCAATCTGTAGGAGGAACTAAAGGCAGACACTATGAACCATGTGAACCATGTGAACCATGTGAACCATGTGAACCATGTGAACCATGTGATGCACGCATGGTTCATGATGCAGATGTCGATATGCTAATGATGAGACTAACATTAACGTGGTATATAATACCGTGCTGGAATGTGAAATAGATTGCGTTGTAGAAGGCATGGCTTTGTAATATGCATTTGAACATTCCATGTCATGTGTCACTAATTAGAATTGGTGAATGCTATTCATTGGGTGGATACCGCCATGTTGGAACCCGCCCAACATCTTAAGTGAACATTTACATAACTAAACGGCTATCCCATAAACACTTGACCTAATGATGAGTGTTACTGGGCCCGTATGCATGACGCGGTGTTAGCGAGAGAAAACTGGTTTTGGCGGGGATTTCTAGGTTAGCGGCGAAAACTCAGTATGCAAGGAGCGGTGTTAGTACAAACACACTGAGTGTAAGCTAACACCAGGTCATGCATACGGGGTGGTGGCAGTGCCAAAGACTCTCTACACTAAGATGGCTCACTCAGCCTGTATTGTGTAATCAAGAGAACAGCCAACGCACCAGGTGGTGGGTTTGATCATTTTGATCGTGTTATAATGGGTTATGTGAATTGTGTATGTGCTTGAGCGTGTGTGTGTGCATGTGCATGTGTCAGCGTGCTGGAAGAAGGATGCAGGGGGAATGTGTGTATGGTGGCGGGGGTGGGTGGGGTGGAGAGGTGGAGGGGCAGGGTGGGGGTAGCTGTGGTGGTGGGAGGAGCAACATGCAACCAGTGGGGACCTCCCTCCCACCCTGCTCTCATCAGGGAGGGGCTCGTGAGAGCGTGAGAGCGCCAACTGAGGTGGGTGAGGAGGGGTCGGGGAGAGGGAGTGCAGGGAGGAAGAGGGAAGGGTGGGGGTGGAAGGGAGAGGAGGGAGAGGGGGGCGCGGAGGGGAGGGGAGAGGGACTGTTGGGGAGGAAGACGGGAGTGTGGGGAGGGGAGGGGGAGGGTGAGGAGGAGGCGGAGAGGGAGGAGGAGGGGGGGAGTGTGGTGTGGGTGTGAGAGCGCTGAGTGAGGTGGGTGAGGAGGGGAAGGGGCAGAGGAGGGGGAGAGGGAGTGTGGGGGAGGGAGGGGGAGGCAGAGAGGAATGGGGGAAGGGAGAGGAAGGAGGAGGAAGGAGGAAGAAGGTGGAGGGGAGGGAGGTGTGGTGTGAGGGTGCTGGATAAGTTGGATGAGGAGGGAGATAGGGAGAGGGAAGGGTGGGGATGGGAGGGGAAGGGGAGGGGATGGGCGGTGAGACCGGGGGAGGGTGGGACAGAGGAGGATGGGATGGAAGGGGAGTGAGGGAAGGGGAGGACGGGGGAAGGGTGGTGAGGCAATCTCTCTTTTTTTCTTTTAAACTCATGCTCTCGCCTTGTGTTTACATGTGAAACACCAGCCAGTAGCCGGGCTGATCAAACCCACCACAAGATGGCACTGCAAACTTTACATTACAATGGGAGAGATAGGGAGTGAGCCTTCTTAATGTTATAGGGTCTTTGGCAGCGCCTAACAATGCGCAGACCCTGCATCCATCAAAGCCTGACCATCCTCACAGACACCACATACCACATTGTGAGGCAATAAGGTGGGTATGTAATATATATAATCATCCAAAATTAAGCTGGTTCTGGGAGCTGCGACATGCAGGATCTTAAAATAAAAGGGTTGCGTCTTCAGATGGTAGTGTCTTGCTACCAGCCACTTCACTGTTCTCGATGTATTTCGGGAAGGCTATAGGTTATGCTGGAAGCTGGTGTTGATAAGGTTCTGAAAGTTGTCAGCTACTCGACTAACACAGGACGGTGTACTGAGGTGAAGGGCCCCTGCTCTTGGTGTTCTGTTGGCGGCCATGTTTGTGTGCTATATAACCTGTTCACTAGTGCAGTGTGAGTGTAACATCAGATGGTCATGTCCGTGTGTTATATAACCTGTTCACTAGTGCAGTGTGAGTGTAATATCAGGTGATCACGTATGTGTTATATAACCTGTTCACTAGTGCAGGTTCAGTGAAACATCAGGTGGTCATATCCGTGTGTTATATAACCTGTTATATAATACCCCTGTCACACTATGACGTAACGAGCGAACGTGAGCCTAACGTGGTCATTTTTCGTCATTACGTTGAGGTACGTTGGGTTACATTATGATGATGTCAGAATGACATTAGACTGATGTCGAGCTACGTCATGTTACATCATGTTACGTTGAGTTACGTCGAGGTTTTGGACATGTTCAAAACTTTCGACGTACCTCGAACGTAAGGGTTTACGTTCACCATATGTTCTGTACACGTTCGGTGAACGTCAATGACGTTAAACAGACATTATTAAAACGTTGGTCAATACGTTCAACTATGTTGCACTATGTTGACCCACATTAAAGCCAGTGGGAACATGCAGTCCGCGTAGTGAAAACGCCGGGATAACGGACGTCCAACGTACGTTTACCGTTTTGCCACCGTTTCATGACGTAAGTAACGTAAGGTAACGTAAAGCAACGTAGTTCTGGTGATGGAATAACGTACATAATGTTCCCTGAGCGTAATTACGTTGTCCTCTCTCGTTGAATGACCCCATCAGTACGCTTTACCGCCGTTACTCTCTCGTCCACTACGGTGCATCCACGTTCAACTTGTGCCCAAATTTGTATACTACGCCGAGAAGTTCAACGTTTTTCACCTTCTCCCTATGTTGACATCATTACGTCGTAGTGTGACAGGGCCATAACTTGGTCACTAGTGCAGTGTCAGTGGACAATCAAATTAGACAAATTCCAGCAAACTTCGAATTAAGATCCCTTTGTTAATTAAAATCATAATTTCACAGTACCCACTTTTAACAATCAACTTCTATGGCAATATATAATCATAGATTTTAAATTAAGATATTTTTATATCTTACATTTGTTGATTAAACAGGGACAATTTTAATTGCTGACAATTGGTCTTCATCATTCCATTGCTACTTGTCCGAGTGCCAGGATAGGTGGCGTCACATATTAATTGTTAACTCATCGGTTTGACTCGGCTGGGTTTGAAGCTGGTGGGTTCGAATCCCATGACCTGCCGCATGGGAAGCGGGTGCCGCCTGTTAATTATGTCCGATAATAACCAAGAAAACTGCATGGATTGCGTCGAGCCGGTGTCTGCTCACGGGTAGAGTAAGGCAGAAAACAGTTGCTACATTGACACCTTGTTCACACATAGCAGGCGCTTGTCACGGGGATCGCTGGTACCAGCTGCCTCCCTATGAGGAGTGTGAGCCTCTGCTGGTGCCGGTGTGGACACGCCCTCACCCCGGTCTGACCGCCGGGTGGAGGCGGGCAGAGAACGGACACACGGGGAACCAGCGTCGTGTTTACAAATGGTGCTTATTTGAAATTAAAATTGAAAATAGATATGCAAATAATTTCTTCATTGACAAACTACCAAGCTATGGCCCGTAGTACTGGCTACACAATGGTACCATTGGCATGGTGATGCTACATCTGGTGAATGGGTGCCAGTGCTTTGAGGAGAGCAGTGCATGATCTCATGCACAACTTAGTTGAAACAAAAGATGATTTTCTGTACAAATAGGGTTGACAAAGCATTTGTTTTCTTTAAGTTAGCAAAATCGTATTTTAATGTGGATGATACTACTAGAGAGAAGACAAAGAAAGCTTTATATTCATGCATTTTTGTCTGAATTTGTAAACAATTTAGAACACACCAACAGCTTGAAAATGCTGAATGTTAAGCCTCTGCTCATATACTATTGGTGGACTAGTGAGGTACTTGGTATAACTACTTGCAGCCAGTATGGATCAGTAATCACGCCAAGAATGCCATGTCAGGCCTTCAGTGTTTCTGGTTTCCAACGTGTTTATAGTGAATATAGGCAGGACCTGTCTGACATCAGAGAATGTTCCCGTGTGAAAATGTGGCCCTTCGTGTAGGTAGAGCCCTACACGAGCATGAACTAATGTTTACACATTTCTTAGTAGGACATTCACGCATGCGCCGTCTTAGCATCTACTGACCATGCACAAACAAGCAGGATTAATGTGTGCATGCCATTTGCAGTTGATGTTAATAAGTAAGTTGTGTTTAACATTGTCTAAAATGAAAGCTGTTTGTAAATAGTCAGAGTATACGGCAGTGGTCATACACGAAGTTCAAAGTTGTAAGTGGGCTGTCATATACTACAGCAAGATAATATTATATTCGAATATATAACGATATTACATATATAGGGGTTTACAGATACGGCCTGTAACAAAGCAAGGAGGTCGGTTATGTGTGACGCATAACAGGACGGACAATTGTCATTGTGTGTGTTCAGATTGGCATACCTAGGATATATGGTGAAATATAACATGTTGCATCAATTACCCATTATATGCAAACACGTGTATAAACGTGTGGTTAGCAGTCAATGAACTGCTTCTGCCATGTCAGAAGTGTTTATTATGTCATACATGGACTGTGTAGAGAGTAAGGCAAACATCCATATATGGGGCAACTTCCATATAAAGGGCAGCTTCCATGTATGGGGCAACATCCAGATAAGGAAAAGCGTCCAGGTAAGGGGCAACTTCCTTCTTTTTTTTTATCTTTTTTTTTTTTTTTATTGAGGCGGTATTTATACTGTCCATAGCATATAAGCCCAGGTACCCAGGCTTGTTTTCAATGCTGGCCAGTTGTAGTGTTGGTGTTATCTTACCACACAGCATCTGCTGATAAGTTATTTGATTACCTGCATTTCAGTAGCAGATAGATAGTTGGTTGGTATGGTTGCCTCGAAAGAGTCCCGTATTGCCCGTATTGCCCAGAATGTAAATAAAACAAAAAGCACATATAAAGGGTAACATCCATATAAGGGGGAACATCCATAAAGGGAAATCTTTCAGATAAAGGGCAACTTCTATATGATGTAATGGGCAAAATGTATATCACGAAAATCTTTCAGGTAAGGGGCAACTTCCATATAAGGGGCAACTTCCATATAAGGAGCAACATCCATATAAGGAAAAACTTTCAGATATGGGGCAACTTTCAGGTATGGGGCAACATCCATATAAGGAAAATCTTTCAGGTAAGGGGCAACTTCCATATAAGGGGCAACATCCATATAAGGAAAAGCTTTCAGATATGGGGAAACCTCCATGTATGGGGCAACATCCATATAAGGAAAAGCTTTCAGATATGGGGCAACTTCCATGTATGGGGCAACATCCATATAAGGAAAAGCTTTCGGGTAAGGGGCAACTTCCATATAAGGGGAAACATCCATATAAGGACAAACTTTTAGATATGGGGCAACTTCCATTTAAGGGGTAACATAAGGGGTAACATCCATATAAGGGGCAAAATCCATATAAGGAAAATCTTTCAGATAAAGGGCAACTTCCATGTGCATGTTGCGGATGTAAATAAAACAAAAAGCACAACTCTATTCACTGCTACGATCTAATTTTGTTATTTAGAACCATGAATATTCACTTGGGGTTTGAAATAATGTTTATTTAACACAATACCTTACTCAATAAGTGAAATTTGGTGAAATTAAACCCAAAATCCAAGCGATATTAAGTCCACCACCTCATTGGCAGTGTTATAGCTGTACTTTCTATCCAACCATGATGGCCGACGAGGCACTGGTCACATGGTGCTAATTGTTTGACGCAAATCCTCAATAGGAGGACACTTACATACAAGAGACAACTTCCATATATGGGAAGGCTTTCAGATAAGGAGCAACTTCATATAAAGGGCAAGCTGTCATACAAGGGGAACCTTACATGTAGACAAGGTGTGTGCAGACAACCACTGTAGTTAATGTTCAGATCACCCATGTGGTCAGTAGTTTATATCAAAGTGTACATAACACGGGCATGGTGTAGATGATTTCAGCGAGCTTATTATTGTAGCAAATTATATTTATATGTACCGTGAAAAGAGATTCCCCAAATACTGTTTCTGATCTCTATGAGGTTTCAGTGACTCAAATATCCCCCCAAGTAGGTGATATATAAACATGGGACTAGTGACATACACAATATCTTAGTTTGTGCACCAAAAGTACACCCCCAGAATAAATGTGTGTCTAAGCAAAGGCTTCCACCTTAATCTGACAAATGGATGTCCGCAGTCCCATTCATGAACGAGATAAAGCTGCAATTCCATTTGTCTATTAAACTCTAATAGACAAATGGAACTACAGCTTTATCTCGCTCTAATTTAGAGCTGTTCACTGAGACTCAGAGTCGAGTGAATTGTCGTACAACAAAGTCGTACTCCCCACTCATTGTCTGAACACTGGTTACTGAGGGCCCGTTACTGTGTCAGTATAGTCACATGGCGTCTCGTTGTAGACCGTTGTCAAGAATAAATGTTGCAACATTGGCACATTCGTTGGCGCTACAACTTTGTTCAGGTGTGTGTTTCTCCGTTACACATGTACAACATTAGGAGTCCTGTCACGCTTTGGGCACTGCGTAATGACTGGTGTGATGAACGTTGGTTACCACACGTAATAGTTGTGACTGATTCTGGGGTCGTAGTCCTCCTAACTTCCTGTTCACTTCCTGCCATGTGACATGTAATCGCTACGTCATTGTCAATAAAATGTGTCTCAATATCTGATAGTGATAGTAATGGAACGGGATGGCTTAATTGATGGCTTAATTACTTAAATGCTGACTTAACTGCTGGCTTAAATCTTTGCCTATTTGATTTGGTAATTACTATGATGATATTGCTGAAATTGCTACGTTGATATTTAGATTCAAGCATTTAAATAGACTTAAATTGAAAGGTCAGTTTCTGTAGATCATAGATACTAACATCTCACCAATTGCAGACTGAGAGGGTGAATTATCATATCAACAGCTTTCACTCAATATCAGGCACACAAGCTTTGGCCACAATGCGGGCGACATGTTAACATCCCCCCCCCCCTGTTTTACAGAAGTCATGGTGGTGTTACTGCTGTTAGCAGTAGTGTATCTGCGAGGTACGGTGTTGTTTGTGGACGGGAATAAATTGCCACAACTTGATTTACTGATTCACACACTCCTGGGTTTGTTTGTTGGGGTTTTAAGTCTTAGTAACATTTAGGTTCAAATCAGGACGAGTATCGACTTACAACAGTGCACACTCATGACAACTTTATAGTGCTGCCTCACTGGGAGGTCATGCTGCTGGCACCATGACCAGCTATCCCAGGCAGTGAGAGTCTGACACAACGCACACCAGTCCTTGCCCTGTCCTAGTGATGCCGAGCGCCAGGTTAGGTAACACCAAGTATCAATGTTGTAAGTTATTGAGTTGACTAATCCTGGATTAGAACCCTCGACCTTCTGTACGGGAATCCAGCGCTCTTCACGGATTCGACCACTGCGTCCGGTGAGGGTGTGCTGGGTTCTCAACTCAACTATTTCGTACATGGTGAAAACGGCATTTGTATGTGAGTCACGTGACTATTGGTTAATGAAGGAAAAGCCGACAACCGGAAATGAAGGACGCTCAAACCGACTGGCCGGAAGTCACGGACACCCCCACAATCAGCGGCACCGTGAGCTGGTTCCCGGAGCAGTGCCGCAGCTTGGGCGGCACGAGGGGCGGCACGGGCCGAGGAAGTCACGTGGTGCCTGCACGGGGGGTGACTGAGGTTGTAGGGGCTAACAACATATAGCCGACCCCATTGAGTTTGCCAGTATGCGCAGTGCAAAACGTTTATTTTATTCAAAATTAATAGAAATGCAGAACCCTAACCATACAAATTTAATATAATCTGTTTGTTGAATATGTTTTCTATATTTTGTCCAAGCAGTGCGTGTCTAGATGGTGTGGTTTTAGAGATATTTCACTTTTTCTGTATGAAGATTGCTCACGGCCATTGACAATGCATTGAGTTTGCCGGTATGTGCATTGCAAAACGTCTATTTTATTCAAAATTAATAGAAATGCAGAACCCTAACCATATAAATTTAATATAATCTGTTTGTTGAATCTGTTTTCTATATGTGCCCCAATCAGTTTGTTTCTCGGTGGTGTGGTTTTAGAGATATTTCACTTTTTCTGTATCAAGATTGCTCACTGCCATTAAGTTTGCAGTGTGACCGGATGTTGTCCTGCAGCCAAGCTGTGCACGCACTGACCTAAATATCTATGCTGACGTCATATGAAATAGGTCTATAGTCTCATACAGGACGGGTCCTGTTATAGACCTATTTCATATCACGTCAGGATAGGTATTTAGGTCAGTGCGTGCACTGCTTGGCTGCAGGATGACACACTGTCACACTGCAAACTCAAAGGCTATGAGCAATCTTCATAGAGAACAAGTGAAATGTCTCTAGAACTACACCACATAGAAAGAAACCACTTGGAACACATATAGAGAACGTATTTAACAAATAGATTATATTAAATTTATTCGGTTAGGGTTCTGCATTTCTATTAATTTTGAATAAAACTGTCTTTTTGCACTGCGTGTACCGCCAAACTCAATGCATTGTCAATGGCCGGAAGCAATCTTCATACCGAAAAAGATGAATATCTTTAAAACTACACCACATAGAAACAAACCGCGTAGAACACATTTAGAAAACTTATTTAACAAATAGATTATATTAAATTTATATGGGGAGGGTTCTGCATTTCTATTAATTTTGAATAAAATATGTTTTGCACTGCACGTACAGGCAAACACAATGCATTGTCAATGGGCATGAGCAATCTTCAGACTGAAAAAGTGAAATATCTCTAAAACCACACCACCTAGAAACAAACCGATTGGAACACATATAACAAACATATTCAACGAATAGATTATATTAAATTTATACGGTTAGGATTCTGCCTTTCTATTAATTTTGAATGAAATATAGACGTTTTGCACTGCACGTACCGGCAAACTCAATGCATTGTCAATCGCCGTGAGCAATCTTCACACAGAAAAGGTGAAATATCTCTAAAACCACACCACATAGAAACAAACCGCTTGGAGCACATATAGAAAACATATTTAACAAATACATTACATTAAATTTATAGGGTTATGTTTCTGCATTTATATTAATTTTGAATAAAATAAACGTTTTGCACTGCACATACCGGCAAACTCAATGTCAGTGTGCCTTCTTTCTGCAGCCAAGCTGCACGCGCATCATCATCATCATCATGCTCTCGGTCGTGATGCGACAAAGACTGCTTTCATTACTTGACTGCCGCTCTCCATTTAGCTCTCTGCTGTGAGAGTGACATCCATGAGTCTGTCTTAATGTCTCTCAGCTTCAGGTTTCTCTCGATGGTATTCTTGAACAGGAGACGAGGGCGCCCTCTCTTTCTGTAACCAGAAGACAGTTGAGAATAGAGGATCTGCTTTGGTAGCCTGTCTGATGACATCCTCATGAGGTGTCCAGTCAACCGGAAATTCTTTTTGATCAGATCTTCCATAGAGGGCAGCCCCGTCCATTCGAGTATTTCCTTATTTGTCACTTTGTCCTTACAGGCTAGCTTCATGATTGAACGCAGATGTCGCATATTGAAACATTTCATGAAAGCTGCCTGCAAAAGTGTTGAAGTGCTGCTGGCTTTTGCAAGTTACCAGCGGCACTCTCTCGGGGAGCAAATAGAGGTTTCACACCGGCAAGAACATGTCAAGACAGGCACAAAACTATTTGGTCCTGCAGTGGCTGGTCGGGAGATGTTGGGAGTTCCATACATCAACCGCCCTTAATGCTGCCACAGTGACATGGTTTACTGCTTAGGATTTGCTCCCTTAGCCTTCGGTTCTGTCAAGAACCTGTAGGGTGTACCACAATCAGTGGTTTACAACTCTGCAGGGCAGGGGCATCAAACTCCCTGAGGTATTGCAATACCTGCATACGCGCATACACAATGTTTATAAATATTGAAAGGGGTCTATAGTGCTGCACACTGGGACACTTCCAACTCAGTCACATTATCTGACACTAGACCAACCAGAGCTTTCCCTAATAACTCTGAGTGCCAGGGAAAGTAGCGACAAGCGCACCTTTGGAAGGTCTTAGATCATGGATCGACCCCACAACCTCCTGCACAATAGTCTAATTGTTTTAGCAAAGACAATGCAACCCGTATTTGGAAGTAAAACATTAAATTCTTAAAGAGAAAGGCATCCTCATTAAACAGTTGCAATTAAAGCAGATAAATATATACTTAAAATAATTATAATTATAACATCAGAAGCTACAATTCAACTTCGAAGTACCTGCTATCAAACCACAGGTGGAAATAATGGTGACGCTTCCACTCAGGAAACCTCTCGTGTAAATCACATTTTAAAATATAAAGTTTGATACGATTGCCCTCTGTTCAACGGAGCCTGCTACATCGAAGCTTTCCCCCCCTTTATTTCGCTGGCTATGTATGTGACCCGACCAGTTTAAACAATTACAATGTGGGTTGTGATCGGCTAGGTTTCGGTACAATTGTCAGATAGTCGGTACAAATGATCAGAAATCGAACTGCACTTGTATCTGCAGACTGAGAAGGTCAGCTGAGGAGCTAAACATCCATCATGGCTGCCGTGTCCACATCTGGTAACCATGGCGACTCGGTCTCAGGTGGTCTTCTAGAACTGCGGACAAAAGGACTAGGAGCAGCTGCAATGTGTATCGGGATGTGTGGGGCGTGGTTGTGTTGGAGACTTGGGTGGGTGTTGGATGCTATACTAATGTGCTACTAAATTCTCAGTGAGTAACGTGTTTGGTCGGTGCACAAGGAAGCAGCAAGTGTGGTACACAGCCTAACTGTCTCCCACCCTCCCACACATACAGGTAGTACGGACAGACCGAACCAGTCAGCGGGCGCCACTCAAGCCACCCTCCCACACGGACAGCCAGTATGGACAGACCGAACCAGTCAGCAGGCACCACTCAACTCACCCTCCCACATTGACAGGTAGTACAGACAGATCGAACCAGTCAGCGGGTGCCCTCAACTAACCCTCGCACACAGACAGGTAGTACGACAGACCAAACCAGTCAGTGGGCACAACTCAACCCACCCTCCCACACAGACAGGCAGTACGGACAGACCAAACCAGTCAGCAGGTGCCACTCAACCCACCCTCCCACACAGAGAGGCAGTACAGACAGACCAAACCAGTCAGCGGGCACAACTCAACCCACCCTCCCACACAGACAGGAAGTACGGACAGACCGAACCAGTCAGAGGGCACCACTCAACCCACCCTCCCACATGGACAGACCAAACCAGTCAGTGGGCACAACTCAACCCACCCTCCCACACAGACAGGCAGTACGGACAGACCAAACCAGTCAGCGGGCACAATTCAACCCACCCTCCCACACTACAGGCAGTACGGACAGACCAAGCCAGTCAACAGGCACCACTCAACCCACCCTCCCACACGGACAGGCAGTATGGACAGACCAAACCAGTCAGTGGGTACCACTCACCCCACCCTCCCACACAGACAGACCAAACCAGTCAGCGGGCACAACTCAACCCACCCACACAGACAGGCAGTACGGACAGACCAAACCAGTCAGCAGGCACCACTCAACCCACCCTCCGACACGGACAGGCAGTACGTGCAGACCAAACCAGTTAGCGGGTACCACTCAACCCACTGTCCCACACAGACAGGCAGTACGGACAGACCAAACCAGTCAGCGGGTACCACTCAACCCACCCTCCCACACAAACACGTATTACGGACAGACCAAACCAGTCAGCGGGCACAACTCAACCCACCCACACAGACAGGTAGTACTGACAGACCAAACCAGTCAGCAGGCACTACTCAACCCACCCTCCCACATGGACAGGCAGTACATGCAGACCAAACCAGTTAGCGGGTACCACTCAACACACCATCCCACACAGACAGACGGTACGAACAGACCAAACCAGTGAGTGGGTACCACTCAACCCACAATCCCACATGACAGGTAGTGCGGACATACCAAACCAGTCAGTGGGCACCACTCAGCCCACCCTCCCACACAGACAGGCAGTACGGACAGACCAAACCGGACAGCAAGTGCCACTCAACCCACCCTCCCACACAGACAGGTATTACGGACAGACCAAACCAGTCAGCAAGTACCACTCAACCCACATTCCCACACAGAGAGGCAGTATGGACAGACCAAACCAGTCAGCGGCCACCACTCAACCCACCCTCCCACACGACAGGTAGTGCGGACAGACCAAACCAGTCAGTGGGCACCACTCAACCCACCCTCCCACCTGGTCAGATAGTAGAAACAGACCAAACCAGTCAGCGGGCACCACACAACCCACCCTCCCACATAGACAGGTATTACGGACATCCCAAACCAGTCAGTGGGCACCACTCAACCCACCCTCCCGCACAGACAGGTAGTACTGACAGACCAAGCCAGTTAGTGGGCACCACTCAACCCACCCTCCCGCACAGACAGGTAGTACTGACAGACCAAACGAGTCAGCGGGCACCACTCAACCTACCCTCCCACACAGACAGGTAATACGGACAGACCAAACGAGTCAGTGGGCACCACTCAACCCACCCTCCGACACAGACAGGTAATACGGACAGACCAAACCAGTCAGTGGGCACCACTCAACCCACCCTCCCCCACGGACAGGCAGTACGGACAGACCAAACCAGTCAGTGGGCACCACTCAGCCCACCCTCCCACACAGACAGGCAGTATGGACAGACCAAACCAGACAGCAAGTGCCACTCAACCCACCCTCTCACACAGACAGTTAGTATGGACAGACCAAACCAGTCAGCAGGCACAACTCAACCCACCCTCCCACACAGACAGACAGTACGGACAGACCAAACGGTCATCAGGCACCACTCAACCCACCCTCCCACACAGACAGGTAGTACAGACAGACCAAACGAGTCAGCGGGTACCACTCAACCCACCCTCCCACATGACAGGCAGTACGGACAGACCAAACAAGTCAGTGGGTGCCATTCAACCCACCCTCCCACTCGGACAGGTAGTATTGACAGACCAAGCTGGTCAGTGGGTGCCACTTAACCCACCCTCCAACATGGACAGGCAGTACGGACAGTCCAAACAAGTCAGTGGGCGGCACTCAACCGCCCCCTCACACACAGACAGGTATTGCAGACAGACCAAACCAGTCAGCGGGCACCACTCAACCCACCCTCCCACACAGACAGGTATTACGGAAAGACTAACCAAGTCAGCAGACACCACTCAACCCACCATCCCACACGGACAGATAGCATCGACAGACCAAACCAGTCAGCGGACACCACTCAACCCACCCTCCAACATGGACAAGTATTACGGACAGACTAAACCAGTCAGCAGACACCACTCAACCCACCCTCCCACACCGACAGATAGCATCGACAGACCAAACCAGTCAGCGGGCACCACTCAACCCACCCTCCCACACAGACAGGTATTACGGAAAGACCAACCAAGTCAGCAGGTACCACTCAACCCACCATCCCACACAAACACGTATTACGGACAGACCAAACAAGTCAGCAGGTGCCACTCAACTCACCCTCCCACACAGACAGGCAGTACGGGCAGACCAAACCAGCCAGTGGGCACCACTCAACACACCCTCAAGGTGGACAGGCAGTATGGACAGACGGAACCAATCAGTGGGCACCACTCAACCCACCCTCCCACACGGACAGGCATTACGGACCGACTGATCCAGTCAGTGGGTGTCACTCAACCCACCCTCCCACACGGACAGGCAGTACGGACAGACCAAACCAGCCAGCGCACCACTCAACCCACCCTCCCACATGGACAGATAGTACGATAGCTTATTTATGCAGCGTTCATCAGCGGAACGTGATGTGCTCACCTTATTGGCTAACTTGTAGGAGGTTTGCGTACAAATTACCCAAAGTTTTACATTCTAAGTGAGCCTGATGTGACTGGCCCTGGGGAAAGCGACCTCGCCCTTCTGATCCTAAATAATAATACAAATCTGAATGGTCCATGCTGTCATAACAGATGAACAAATGAGACAGTCATGACCCCTACGGCAATTTATTGTACTTGACTTCAAAGGAAAAACTTCACAGCAGACGAGTGTTGTCATGATAGCGTAAGTAGCTCATTGGATAGACACAAGAATTAGACAAAAATAGTTTGTGGATTCAAGAATTGTTCTACAAGACAGGTTCCGCCGATCACATGAGATTCTAACAACAGGTGCTACTCTCTTTTTTTTTCTTTTTTTTGTTGTTGATGCTGTGTTTATACTGTCTATAGTAGTGGTTTAATCTTATCACACAGTAGGAGGTGATAAGATGGTTTTGTTGCTCGCACAGTAGCAGGGACATGGTGATTATTTAGTATCACATGTTCTGATAGGTATAGTGTTTTTATTTACTTATCACCCTTGTAGGGGGTGGAGTAGTATATGAAGTAAATTAGTTTTTTGGCTTTTGTTTTATTACTACTTATGAACTAGCCTACTCTACATTTATAGGCCTGTACATAGTTTGTAGCTGTTTGTTATCTACTGAGGGTAGTCCAGATTACCCCCTTGGGGCAGCCCAGTTTGTGTGCCATGACCTATCACATGCCCTTCTGGGGTTTTGCCCCAGGATATTTTCATGGTCTCCCTTTTTGTACAGCCAGGATAATTATTATCATTATATAAAAAGGCGGAGTGGCCTATCCTGATTATTATTGTGCTGATTGTTACTGCCCAGTAAGGTTTGGGTATTTAACGACGATTAATATGTGTATTGGCCTATCACGACTCGAATTGCTCGATCCGCATGTTGGTGCCTTGCGCCCCGCTACTTGGCCATTGTGCACTGGGTTTTCAAACTGAGCACACCTTCTCGTCTGTGCTGCTGGTTCGTCGATCGTCTGTCATCTGCTGGCTGTTCGTCAATCCCAAAGCTAAGTATGACATGGTATTTTGTCGTGAGTGTGGGGAGTGTCATAAGAAGAACGATAAAGAAGCTTGTGTAGCATATCAACAAGGCAAGAAGACGACAAGTCGTTCAGCTATGGCTGCTATGGGGAAAGAGCCGGCGGACGACGGGGAGTTGGAGGTAGTGGACGAGTCTTTGTCAGCATTGACTTTGGACAACCGAGAGAGGAGTGTGACGGATGACATTGCAAGCTCGGGGTGTTGGAGACGCGCAGGAGGGAACTTCAAGCGATGTGGGACGACCAGCTAGCAGGGCGCCGGCTGGAACGGGCGACGGCTGGAACGGTCGATGGCGAACTTGGATGACCTGGGGCTACCAGCGCCCACGTGGAAGGTGGGCGGCTCGTCTCCAGGCACAGTGGGCAACACCGGAGGGTTTTCGAACTTCGGCCGCTCAAGAGTGCGCACCAGAGGCGAAAGTGGACGACGGCGAACACGCAGCTGTAGTGACAGCAGTTCTAGTAGGAGAAGGTGCAGTAAGTGGGCTCTAAAGCGCTATACAGTGGCTGGCAAGGAGGTGCGCCGCTTAAATGGCTATGAAGTGGTAGCTGCTACAGGGCTGTGGTGTTTGGATATTCCTGACCTAGCAATAGCTGATTATAGAGCTATTCTAGAGTATATTGTGTTCATATGTGTCAGGGTGAGAGACGACTACTTTAAAGATTCGGCGCACATAGACTACGTGCTTGCAGTGCGAAAAGCAGCAGAGCAAATTGGAATGGCGGCTTTTGCCAAGGTTAATTCGGGTGAGAGTGCGGTGCAGTATGGCGCGCAAAATGCGAAGGTGCGCAAGCCAGGCGCTGGCAGTTCGTATGGCAAGAAAGGGGCTGGGTCAGGATCCAAGCCCACGCGCTGCTGTTACCAGTGGAATGGTGATGACGGGTGTAGTAGGACAGAGGAAGAATGTAACTATGAGCATAAATGTTCAAAGTGTGGCTCAAAAAATCACAAAAGATTTAAGTGTAAAGAATGAAAAATAAAAGTTCAACCGAAATCGTCTGTAATGTGCGACCCCGGGTTCAATTGGCTGAAATTGACGACATGTGCACGGCTAATTGTATTGAAGCGAACAGCGACATTCCTGAGTTAATTATAGATAGGCCAGCAAGCAGGGCTAGTGGTGGGCGTGTGCATGTGGGGAGTGTATCGTGTGAATGCATTACATTGGAAGGCACTCAGGACGTTCGAAACATTGCAGGACTGAACGGTCTGGTTTGGACATACCCGAATGGGTTAGGCAAAAATAAAAATTTAATGGTGGAGAACTATGACAATGGCGAATTATTAATATCAATATTTGAGACCATTATAGCTGAGCCTGTACAATTTAGGGTTACTGTTAATTGTGTATATGGTATATGTGTTTGTGCTCATTTTGTTGCAGGAATTCCTAGTCAATTGAAGCCTTGCAGGGTGTTCATCGAGTCTTTTTTCCGGGGGGAAATAGACCATGATTGGTGGTTTATTTTGTTGGGAGTTGTTTTCGGGTTTAGAGTAATTAATAAAAATTGCTCCGTTGAATATCATGTAAGTAGGAATAAGCGAGCCTCAGTTAAACATAAACAAATTATTGCTGATAAATTTAATGATGAATTGCAGGAAAATATAATATCAAAACCTGCTGAGACGCCCATTTGTACGCATAGCGTTTTTGTGGCACCGAAGGATGACGGAGGGGGGCGTATAGTCGTAGATTGTAGTAGACCTGATAATTCTGTGAATAAACTATACAGGAGAAATTGCCGAATTTTTTTGTTATAAATCTATTGATGATGTAGTGCATATGTTACAGCGCGGAGACTACCTTTGCTCTATTGACATTAAAAATGCGTATTGGGCAGTGTCAATTCACCCGGATGATAGAAATAGACAAGGATTGCTGGGACCTCCTGGGGATGATGGATTAGTTGTCTATTACTGTGATAATCGACTATGGATGGGCCTTTCTTCCAGCCAGTACATATTTTCAAGAATTTCAGACTTTACCGTTAGATGTGCAGTTAGAGAGGGTGTGGAAACAGTCGTCAATTATTTGGACGACTATTGTATAGTAGGAAGGTCAAAAGATGATGCTATGGCATATCAATGGACTGTTATGTCAATTTTGCGTAGAATTGTTTAAAAAAATTAATTATAAGAAGGTAACTGCTGCAGAAACTAAAGTTAGATTTCTGGGTATAGTTATCGATAGTGGTAACCTAGAGCTAACGTTGCCTGAAGATAAGTTTTTTTAAACTATCGATATATTGTATAAGCTAAAGGGTAGAAATAAAGCTACTAAATAAGAATTGGAGCGAGTGGGTGGGCTTCTTGCACACTGTTCAAAAGTTATTAAAGGTGGCAGGACATTCTCTAGGAGAATTTATGATCTGTTAGGACGCCTAAAAAAATCTTATTATAAAATTCGATTAACTAAAGGGGTTAAGGAAGACCTAGATTGGTGGTTAGCCTTTGCCAGAACTTTCAATGGTAAAGCCCAAATATTGGAGCAATTTGCACCTATGGTGGCAATTTATAGTGATGCATCCAAGTGGGGATATGGGGAACTATACGCCGATAACTGGCTTGTGGGTTCGTTTAAGCCATCGGACGACTCGGCTTTGCAAGATTATGCGAGTCATCACAAGGTCCAAACTGACAGTAACGTATGCAATGAGCATATCAATGTGCAGGAATATGGGCAATATATGCGGCAGTTCAACGATGGGAGAAAGATTGGAAGAATAACAATTTATTATTCATAACTGATAATACGGTCATAAGTACAGCTATCAATACTGGGCGCTCGAGAAGCAGCCAAATTATGTACTATATTAGAAGGTTATTCTGGTCCTCCATAAAAAATCATTTCAAGATTCAGTCGATATATATTAACAGTAAGCTAAATAGATTTTGTGATGCTCTAAGTAGGCTAAATGAACCTAGGAGTCATTCAAAGTTGGCTGATTTGATTATTGACAATTCCATCTGTTGTAGCGGTATATTTTCTGCACCTTTGAATTCATTGCAGGATGTGCGAAGTTGATGAGTGAACAGAAAGTATTCCAGTTGCAGAATTATTTTTAAAAATTGACTGTGACTCGTACTTCGCAAGTTAATAAGTATATTGAATTTGTCAAGTTATTTCACCCAAACCGCTCACCTTTTCCTTGTTCTAATGAGCAAGTGGCATTGTATTCGACCTGGCTGGCCAGATCTTTGAAATATTCGTCGATCCAGAATTATTTAAGTGGCCTGAATTATTTTTTGCGTTCACATACTGAACCACCGATTGATTATTAAAATTGTACACTGCCTCAACATTAAGGGGTATACGGAGGGTAAAGGGAGATACTCCACAGAGAGCAATTCCGATGTTACCGCACATGCTAAGTGCAATCTCTTTGAACTTAACTTCCAATCGAGGCCATGTGGCTTGGAGGGCTGCTATTTTGTGTTCTTTTAGGGGGTTACTCCGTAAATGTCAGGTAACCACTTATGATTCCATATTGCTAAGGAAGGACTTCCACTTCCATGAATTGGGATTGATAATAACCCTGAGACCCTTGAAAACAATCCAGTTTAAGGAGCGTTTGCTAGAAATTCCTATTTCAAGGTGTGCTGATCGTGCACTGTGCGCGGTGTACTGGACGAGTTGCATTTCCGGCAGTTACCAGCCACTATGGCATCTGCAGCATTTCAAATACCAGTTGGTCATAATGAGATGGCTCCTATGAATTATGAGACTTATCAAGGCAACTTGAAGATATTTGCTTCAAAAGCAGGTATTGATACTACCAAATTAAGTTCCCATTCGCTTCGAAGGGGTGGGTGTACATTTTTGCACATGTCAGGTGCATCTATTGAAGAGATTCACACCAGGGGTGATTGGGTATCGGATACTATATATGATTATATTAAGACCGGACTCTCCTCTTGTATTATTAATGATATGCGGGTGGCCGCTATTCTGTCTTCGACTCATCATTAGTAGGGTTGGGGGGATCCGGCGAGCGGTTCCTTTGGCAATTACTCTAGCCTAGTTCTAGTATTAAACTGATCAACCCATACTTATGTTGTGTCTTATGTTCTAGAGCGTAGCCTAACTTTATAGCCAGGATAATTATTATCATTGTATAAAAAGGCGGAGCGGCCTATCCTGATTATTATTGTGCCGATTGTTACTGCCCAGTAAGGTTCGGGTATTTAATGACGATTAATATGTGTATTGGCCTATCACGACTCGAATTGCTCGATCCCTCTGTGCGCTACTGCAGCGCCACCGCGTGTTGGTGCCTTGCGCCCCACTATTCGGCCATTGCGCACCGGGTTTTCAAACTTGTAACTGGCTAGGCAATTATCCTAGCCAAGGTCTAGTATTAAACTGATCAACCCATACTTATGTTGTGTCTTATGTTCTAGAGCGTAGCCTAACTTTATATATATATTTTTGTATGTTTTCAGATCAGGAGTCTTTGTTTTTGATGGTTTATGGTTGTTTGTTATCTGCTGAGGGTGGTCCAGCTTTTTCCCTTGGGGCAGTCTAGTCTGTGGGCCGTGACCTTTCACGCACCCATCTGGGGGTCTGGCCATAGAGTGTCATCAGTGTCCTCCCCTTTTTACATAGATATTTTGTTTATGTCTTTTGATCAGGGATCTGTCTTTCTTTTACTGATCGGGCGTTCCAAGCCTTAGCAGCCATTTCTAATATGCTCCTTTCATGGGCCTTTCTGCAGCTCCTTGTTTGTTTTATTACTTGGTCTCTGGTTGGTTGCTTTTAGTATTTTCTATCGCAACTGTACCCAAATGCGAGTGTTTAGAGGTGTACTAGTCTTTTATTGTTTAGCAATTTTGTTTGGTCTGCATGTGCAGGTCATAGGTGGGGTGCATTCTGTCCACCCTGAGACATATTTGTAATGCTTTATTTTGTAGGATTTGTAGCTTATTGAGCAGTTCTTCCTTTGCTCCCATGTATATTGTGTCTCCATAGTCAAAGTATGGGAGTACCATCCTTTGAAGACCTTTATTGACATTTCTTATGTCATGAATTTTCTTAATTTGGCAAATAACCAGAGTTTGTGATTTATATTGTATATGATCTTTGTCACACATAGGTTGTAGTTTAGTTGGGTGTCCAACTCTAGGCCTAAGTATCTGTAGTGCTTTACTTTTTCCTACACCTGTTTTCCTAGTTTGCACTGGGCATTACTTTCCGGGAGTGGTATATGTGAGAAGAGGACTGTTTTGGATTTGCTGGCATTTATGGTTATTTTATTAGATTTGCACCAGTCATCCAGTTTCTGTAGTAGTTTATTTAGTTTATTTGTTACCTCTTCCTCAGTGTTGCCCTCAGCATATATGGCAGTATCATCTGCATATAGCTGGAGGCATTCAATGTCTAGCCACTTCTCTAGGTCATTTATGTATATTATGAAGTGTAGTGGTCCTAGGACTGACCCTTGTGGGACTCCATGTGTAATTGATTTGCATTCTGATATGGTATTTTCTACTTTGGTTTTTTGTTCTTTCACAGGTAGCATTCGATCCAGTTTTTTTGTGGCTGATTTTATGCCTATTTGGTTGAGTTTTTGAAGTAGTATCTTGTGATCTACTGTGTCAAAAGCCTTGCTGAAGTCTATGAATACTGCCCCTGATATATTTATTTTGTTCGTTGAGGCCAGTAAGTGACTGGTGAGGAGGGCTATGGTTTTTTATGTGTAGTGGAGTTTTCTGAAACCCCATTGTCTCGGGTTTAGTATATTATGTTTGTCCAGGTGTTCATTTATGTGCCTGTGTAGTATTTTTTCAATCAATTTGCCTGGGGCCTGTGGGATTGCTATGGGTCTGTAGTTGCCCATGCTTTGTTTATCTCCACCTTTATGGATGGGGTGATAGTGGCTCTCTTCCAGGCTTCGACAAATTTACCTTGTTCGAAAGAGGCAGTAAATAAGTCTTTTATGGTGTCTGGGATGGCTTGTACAGCATGTTTTAATGCTTTAATTGGGATATTTTCTATACCACTCGGTTTATTTGTGTCTAGGCTCTCTATTAGTTGTTGTAATTCTTTTGCATTAGTTTTGCAGGTGGGGATTTCATCTTGAATTTGTTCTGACTTGTTTTCCCAATCCGGTATGAATTTCTAAAATAGTTGTTGTCCCCCTGAGGCAAAGTGGTCGTTTAGTTTGTCTGCTGCCTCTAGGTTTGTTAGTGTGTTGCCTTTCTCATGCAGTCTTTATTGTTGGGGAATAGTAGATTTATATTTTTCCAGAATTTGTTTGGGTTACTACCCTATTGATCATCTTGGCTTATTATGTATTTTGTTGTTGCTGTTCTGACAGCTTTCTGGGACTTATTTCTAGCTGCGTTGTAGGCTAGTCTATCTGCTGGTGTTTTAGTGCTTTTTGCCAGGTTCCATAGTTTTCTTTTGATTTCTACCTGGGCTATCAGCTCATTGTTCCCCCATGGATCTTGTTTTTTGTTTAGTTTTAGTTTTTTTATTGGGCACATTTGGTTTAGTGAGGTTGTTATTTCCATAATGATATTGTTGCAGAAAATGTTAATATCATTTTTGTTACTATTCATTTAGTTTTTTTGACTCTCTTTTTTAGTGATTCTTTTGAGTAGTTTACCAGTGATCTAGCCATCTTGTATTCATATTGATTTTTGGTTTTTATTTTTTTCTGGTTATGTATTTTTGCTTTTGGTCATCCCCTTTTGTTGCATGGTTGGAGTTGGTTAGTATTAGGTCAATTGCTGAGCTATTATCACTGAGTCTGGTATTTTCTGTGATTATCTGTTGAAGGCCTATGGTTTTTATAATGTATTGGAGACGTGTACACGACAAGATCTAGTTCATGACTGACTTTATTAGCATTCCTGATTCACCACTATAACTCTCCCCCGGTCACGTGACTGCTGACGTGCCCGGGCCCCTTCGTAAAGTACAACATCTTACATCTCCTTTTTTATCACAATGAAGAATCAAACTTACACCTAACATTCTCATCTGGTTGGGCCTCCTCTTTTCTGTATTTCATTATCATTCTCTCCAACCCCTTTTTTTTTTTTAACTTAACGACTAAACAAGACAAGTATCATTTCAGTTTATCTTATATCTAATATTTTTACTCTGTCAGAACCGTTTTGAATGTTGTTCTGATACCTCCGTCATGTTACAGCAGTGTATCTATCAACTGTGAAAGTACGACGTCTGAACACTTTGACTTCTTTATTCTGAATGGTTTATTCACGGCCTAGGGCTCGCTTGACCCACCGGCTAAACTTTCCATGATGTCATCTCATTAGCATATTCCTTTGTCTCAAACTCTGCATCTCGTTAACATATATTAGACACACACCTATACGTCTATTACGCATATATCACATTCCCCCCTCAAAGTATTTCTGAAACATGAAATATTTCAAAATAACAATGCCAATAACAACATAGTAGTCAAACGAATGCACAACAACATATATGCGTACTTAACTTAAACACAAGTCCTTGCAACATCTGAGCGGTCTATGCACTTAAGTCCTCAATGTCCAGCCATTAGCCTGACGTCATAAATTGTCCATCAATATCATGTTTTCCAGTTCGATCTCGCATTGTGGCTGAGGACAAGCTGACCAGGCGGCCGCAAACCTGGCAACGTATTAGCGGGCGGCATTCTCCCTCATCTGACACCATGTGAAAGTACGACGTCTGAACACTTTGACTTCTGGATACTGAATGGTTTATTCACGGCCTAGGGCTCGGTTGACCCGGCGGCTAAACTTTCCATGACGTCATCTCATTAGCATATTCCTTTGTCTCAAACTCTGCATCTCGTTAACATATATTAGCCACACACCTATACGTCTATTACGCATATATCACACCGACCGGTTTACTGGGTCGACCGCATCGTGTTATGTAATGCATTGTAGGGTTACATGCCAGGACTGCCCGAGCGTTTTGACGACCGTCAGTGTGCTGTGTTGTTGTTCGGACTGCTGGACTGTTGATGTTACCATTACGACTAGGGTGTTTGATGATATGTTTGCGATTTCGACGTATTCGTCTGTTGTCGGGTGTGCTTATGTAGTACCTTCTGGGGTAAGACTGGGAATGGTTTATGACTGTCCCCTTTGCCCATCTTTCATTTCGATCTTTATACCTCACTGTATCCCCTTTAAGTGTGTCGTGTGTGGTAGTGCCCCGCTTGTCAAAATGTCTCTGTTGATCGCTCTGCCGTTTGGTCATTTTTACGTGCATGTTCGTCTGTACGTGTGGCTGCAACTTCTCTGATGTTTTGGGAATTTTTTATCTCAGTGTTCGTGACATCAGTAATTTGGGAATCGCCCAGACTGCCCGTTGCTTTGGGCGTACATCAGGCTACTGTATATGGGTTTGAACCCATACTCTGAGGCGAATTTCCTGTACTCTGCGCTGCTAAATTGTGGGCCATTATCCGATGCTACACTTTCCGGAATACCGTATCTCCCGAACACCTTTTTTTAATTCTGCAATTGTTTTACCGCTCGTAATGGAACTCATTTTGACTATTTCTGGGAACTTACTGTAATAGTCTACTATTAATAAAAAATGTCAGTCTTGTACATGAAAGAAATCTATTCCTACTTTCTGAAAGGGCAACGTTGGAATCGGATGCGGGATCATCGGTTCAGATTGTTGTGCTTTCCTGAATTGCTGGCATACTTCACACCGACTAATTAAGTCTTCTATCTGGCCATTTATGCCAGGCCAAAAAACACTGTCTCTTCCAATTTCATGAATTTTGCTCAACATCTGTTTCTGCATCGATTTCGGTATTATCAACCTTCGTTTTTTAATAGAACATTGTTGTTCTCTACCGTAATGTCGTTTTTAAACGTGTAATACGGCCTTACATCATTACTTAACTTATCCTTCTCATTTGGCCATCCGTTCCTTGTTAATGCTACCACCTGCTTTAGTACACTGTTGTTACTTGTTTCATGTGCTAGCCGTGTTTACACGGGCGAGTTAAGTCGCTTAATATAAATCGCATTGCCTAGTTCGCCTCACATTCGCCGTGTAAACACGACTCTGAGGCGGATTAGGGCTGATTCGCTTCATATGATTCACTTTATGTACACCACCTCGAGAGGTGGTTTATATGAAGCGATACAGTCGGTTCCCGGGCGGCAATAGTGTAAAATAGCGGTGCTCGCCGGCTACATGCGCAGCTGTAACTATCGCTGGTGCCCGGCAGTCTTAGGGACCGATTAGGCCGAAATCTATTGAATGCGATCATATTTAACAGAATTACTCACTCAAATAATGAAATTTAATTAAATTAACCCTAAATTAAAAGCGATATTAACATAGCAGCTACATCGGCGTCGAATCGCCGAGTGTAAACTAAACAAATAGCAGTGCTCGCCGGCTACAGGCGGAACTAAGGCTGCTGGTTCCCGGCGCCGAAACACTTTCAAACTCGCTTCGTGTAAACGCGCCACTACATCGCTTCATATAAATCGATTTGCCTAATTCGCTTCACAATTGCCCGTGTAAACACGGCTTTTGTTGGTGCATGTAGTCTTTCGCGATAATGACCTTGGCCACAGTTACAGCTTTGTCGAACAGATTAGTTGGTGCGGTCTTTGCGGAGTGCGTGCGCGACAGGGTGTCTTTCCTTGAACGTGGGTTACATTTAAATCATAATTTTGCAGGTGCATTCGCATGCGTTGCATTCGGACAGACAACAAATGAAGTGCCTTTTGCATAATCGAGACCAGGGGCTTATGGTCAGTTTGAATTGTAACGGGTTTACCGTATATGTACTCGTGAAATTTCTTACACCCAAAGCAGATGGCTAATAGCTCCTTTTCAATTATGGCGTAATTTATTTCTGCTTGACTCAGGGCTTTAGAAGCCATGGATATCGGTCTATTCTCCTGAAACAACGTGGCCCCTAACCCCGAGTTGCATGCATCCACTTGCAGTACTATAGGCTTTTTAACATTGTAGAACTTCAAAACAGGCGCACTTACTAACAAGGTTTTAAGTTTCTGAAATGCCTCCTCTTGGCTTTTCTGCCAGTGCCATGCAACATCGTTTTTCAACACTATTCTCAAAGGCTTGTTATCGTGGCTAAATATGGGATGAACTTCCCGACATACCCCACCATACCAAGAAACCTTTGAAGTGCTGGTCTGTCCTGTGATGTCGGCAACTCTACAATAGCCTGAATACGTTCTTTACTGGGCTTCATCCCGCTATTTGATAGTGTAAGTCCAACATAATTTACTTCTCGCTTACAGATCAGCGATTTAGCAGGATTTAATTTTAGGTTAACATCTCTAGCTCGCTGCAACACTTTCTCTAACCGCTCGTTATGTTCTTATTCAGTTCTCCCGTAAATGACAATATCATCTGTTATCACGCTAACTCCTTCAATGTCTTTTAATATCTCATTCATTTGTTCTATAAATATATCTCCCGCTGTTTTAACGCCAAAAGGCAATCGGGTATAGCGGTACCTACCCCATGGGGTATTAAATGTGCATAGGACAGAAAACTTTCATGATCCAACACTATCTGCCAATAACCCGAGTTTACATGTAGTACCGAAAAATACCTCGCGTCACACGTATTGGCAACAACTTGCTCTATCGTTTGCGTAGGATACGGCCCTCTCAAAATGGCCTTATTCAGTTTCGTTGGGTCTAGGCAGATACGTGTCTTTCCTGGCTTCCATACAATTGTGATTGGATTAACCCATGAAGTAGGTTCTGCTTGAGGCACAATTACCCCTAACTGTAAAGGCCCTGTCACACTACGACGTTTACCCCGGCGCGCCGGCAACGCGCAAAATATTTACAACCCATCGAAACACGTCCAACTCTTCGGCGCTTTGGGAGAAAGTTTGACGCAGCGCAGCATGTTAGTAGCGTGCTATAAGCGTGCGGCCAATGGGCTTCGACGCGCGGCGGAACAAAGTGTCAACGTCCCGCCAGCGGGTTCCCAGCATGCCATCAGCGTGTTATCAGCGCATTGTCGGCGCGCCGCCCGCACGCCGATGGCGTGCGAGTAGCGCGTCATTAAAGGTTTGCAGAACGCCAGGTAACGTTAGGCACGTGGAAGACGCGCCAGCAACATGTCAAGACGCGCCAGCAACATGTCCAACGCGTCGAGAAACGCTGGAGCAACGCCAATAGCAGGCCCACTACACGTCGATGGGAGGTCACCGACGGGCCGACGGAACGATCGCAGTTTGGCGAAATAAATGCCAACGTTCCGCCGGCGCGCCATCAACGGGTGTCGATGTGTTTCTAACACGCCGGTAACGCTCCCGCCAACACGCTGACGCGTGTTGCGGCCCGTCGAAAGTTGTGTGCAAGCACAAAACCTCGATGCGGCCCGACGCGCACCGACGTGTCCACTCACACGTTGCTATGTACCGACACGCCGGTAACGCGCCGGTAACACGCCGGTAACATACCGGACGTGTACCGACGGTTCGCCCAAAAATGCAACGCGTCAAAGCGCGTCAAAGCGCATTCGTGAGAAACGTCATAGTGTGACAGGGCCTTAACATGCGGTCTAACTCGTGTTTAACATCATCAATAACAGCATGAGGTATTCTTCTCGGGGGATCGATTATAGCTGGCACAGTCTTATCTAAATGGATATGAGCATTCACTTTTATTTTCCCTAACTCGAGAAATATATCATTAAATCTATTTACAATTTGTGAAGCAGCCCTGCCGACGTCTGTGTGCTGACTCAACGCATCAACCCGTGTGACCAAGTGCAACACTACACAAGCGTCCTTTCCCAACAACGGTGTGCCAACATCGGTGACTTGAAACTTCAGCTGGCGCCCATTCACCTTGATACTCGTCTCCCCAATCGGCTTCGCCCGCTGGCCGGTGTACGTAGCCAGGTTGCACCTGGGTGGCAGTAGCTTCAGTCGTGGAAGTTTGTCGTATATGCGCTTAGGGATTAAATTTGCCTCGGACCCTGTGTCGAGTTTAAATTGAATGTCTACGTTGCCAATTCGGACCTTGGAATACTACAGCTTCTCACCGGTCGTGGTATCTTCTTGTATAGTTCCAATGAAGAGGTCCTCCTCTTCCGACTCCCCCAGCTTCCTCCTCGTGCTTCCAATATTCGTCATTCGTCCGGCTTTCCACGGGAGGAGAGGTATATGTGTTGCTATTGTGTTAGCTACATGAAATAGCTTAGCATTATTTCTAAGTTAGTAGTGAGTTATTTTATAGAAGATAGGAAAGTTTAGTGTTTGATACTCAAGGTTTGTAGTTCCAGTTCTGCACAATGCTGCGCCATGTTGTTATCCACTTGCCTGGTATTCAGTATTCCCCCATGGCTGGAGTAATGCATCATTTTGTAGGCTTTCCTTGATTTTCTGGAGGATTTCACCTATTTTATTTGTGTATCCTTGCTTGACAATTTCCCCTTCATTTGCATTGTTTAAGAAAATGACTGTTCCCCAATATGGGCATGTAGTACATTCTCTGAATGCTTTTCCTGGGGTGCTTATCAATTTTTCCTTTAATTCTCTGACAATGTTCTCTACGACTTTCTTGTTTGTTTCACACCATTCTGGTGTCGTCCACACTTTCTTTGTAATCACCTTCACTATGTAGGTGTTTTCTGTGTTGTCGATGAGTCTCATTAGGTTGTATTTGTCATGGAACTTGGCCATGATCGAACATTAGTACTGTTCAGCAGATGAGTATATTTTCCCATCTTTTTCTGTTATTTAAAAAAAAAGAATTTTTTTATTGAGGCTGTATTTATACTGTCCATAGCATATAAGCCTGGGTATTCAGGCTTGTTTTCAATGCTGGCCAGCTGTAGTGTTGGTGTTATCTTATCACACAGTAGCTGATGATAAGGTATTTGATTGCCTGCATTTCAGTAGCAGATAGATAGTTGGTTGGTCTGGTTAGTAGGCTATGTTAATTTTTTTTGATTTTCTTGGCATATATTGGTTTTATTTTGTCTACTCTTACTACTAGAGTAGCCTACTCCTATTTACATATCATAGGCTTTTACGTAGCTGTGTGGTGTGTTATCTGGCTACTTTTGGCATGGTTACTTTCCATTGGGCGTCCTGCTGGTGGGCCGTGACATATCACATGCCCCTTTGCAGTGCAGCTTAGTGGGGGTTTCCTAGCCTTATTTTGTACAGATATTTTTTGTATGTTTTTAGGTCAGGAATTTGTCGTTCCTTTACTGTTTGGGCATTCCACACCTTGGCAGCCATTTCCAGCGTGCTTCTTTCATGAGATTTTATTTGGCTTCTGGTCTGCTTTAGTAGTGGCGCATTATTTGCTCTACCAGCCCTTTGTGGTTTTGTTAGGAGTTTATTCTCTTGACTATAGCTGTATGCTAATGTTTTCAGATGAATTATTCTCCTATTTTCTAGAAATCTTACTTTGGTTCTTTTGTGTATGTCATAGGTGGGGTGCAGCTTGTCTACTCTGATGCAGATTTTCAGGGCTCTGTTCTGTAGTGTTTGCACATTTTTTAGAAGTTCTTTTTTCGCACCCATGTAGTTTACATCTCCATAGTCAAAATAGGGGATCACCATGCCCTTGAAGATTTTTATTGACATTTCTTGTGTCATGTAGTCTCTTAGCTTTGCAAATAGCCACAGTTTCTGGTTTACCTTTTGGACAATTTTGTTTATACATAGGTTGTAGTTTAGTTGGCTGTCCAACTCAAGGCCTAGGTATTTCTAATGGTCTACATTTTCTAGTGTTTGGTTTCCTAGCTTACAGTGTAGTTTTCTTTCTGGCTTTGTTTATGCGAGAAGAGAACTGTTTTTGACTTGCTTGTGTTGATGGTTATTTTGTTGGACTCACACTACTCATCCAGTTTTAGTAGGAGCTTGTTTAGTTTAGTTATTGCCTCCTCTTCTGTGGTGACATTTGCATATATGACTGTGTCATCTGCATATAGTTGGAGGCATTCGGTTTGCAACCATTTTTCAAGATCGTTTATGTAGATTATAAAGAGCAGTGGCCCTAACACTGACCCTTGGGGTACACCACATGTGACAGGTTGGTTGTCTGATAGTGTATTGTTTATTTTTGTTTTCTGTTGCCTGTTGTTCAGGTAGCATTTTATCCAGTCCATAGTGTTGGATTTTATGCCCATGGATTCTAGTTTTTCCAGTAGTATGTTATGGTCTACTGTATCGAATGCTTTGCTGAAGTCAATGAAGGCTGCTCCAACTAATTGTTTTTGGTTCATTGATGCCAGTATGTCATTTGTTAGGTTAGCTATTGTTTTAGATGTGGAGTGCAGTTTCCTGAAACCCCCTTGTCTTTCGTATAGTATATCGTTTTTTTCCAGGTGTTCATTTATGTGTCTATGTAACACTTTTTGAATGAGCTTGCCTGGGGTTTGAAGAATCGATATTGGCCTGTAGTTTCCCATGTTTTGTTTGTCTCCACTTTTGTGAATAGGGGTAATGGTTGCCATTTTCCAGGCTGAGATCAAATGCCTCTGTTCAAAGGAGATGTTGAATAGGTCTACTATAGTGGTCTGGATGGCTTGGAGTGCCTGTTTCAGTATTTTGGTTGGTATTTCATCTATTCCACTTGGTTTATTTGTGTCTATGTGATTTATAAATTTGTTTACTTCTATTATATCTGTTTTGCAGGTGGGGATTTCATTCTGCACAGTTCCTCATCTATTTTCCCACCTTTTTTTGAATTTTTCTGACAGCTTTTGTCCTATTGTGGCAAAGTGCATGTTCAGTTTGTTTGCTGCATCTTTGTCTGAGCATTGTCCCTTCATTATCTTGGAAGTTTGTGTGCTCTTCTTTGTTATTTCTGGGGAATAATAGGTTTCCATTTTTCCAGAATCTATTTTACACTTGTAGAGGTTGCTGAATGGAGAGTTGTGTCCCTGGAAGGACACTCCCCATTCATACTCTCTGGTAGCTGCTTTTTCAGGTCTACTTCTTTGAATTCTATGTTATCAAATTCTTGGGGTTTGTAGGTTTTCCCATTTATCTCCATATTGCAGCCGTTCATTTTGATCGATTGGATTTTTTGTTTGTTGTTTCCTGCGTGAGTGTGTACATTTCCTGCACCGTTTTTATGCTCAGCATTTCGTTTTCTGTCCTGACAGGCCTGATCATTACCTTTTCATAGTTTTTTTTCATCTGTAGTGTTTTCTTTTTTTGGAAGAGCTCCTTTTTGTGTGCTTCCTTTTCTATTTGTATTCTTATACTGCTGGGTTTGTCAGTGGATTTTTTGCTGTCCAATTTGACTGGATCTGCAGTCTCCTCATTATTTTTGTCACCTACTTCCTGTTTATTTTCCAGTTTGTCTGTTCCTTGTGTTTTTGTGAGGGGGTTTTCTTGAATTTTGTCCTAGACGGTGGGCTTTTGTTACTACTGTCCAACCAAAATTACAGTCGGCTTCGCTTAGTTTGTCAATGACTGTGGATTCTATTTTTTCGTCCTCTTTTTCAGGAACCCCATGCATCATGACAATGGGGTTTGTTTTTTTCTCAGATTCCCGGGTCTTTTTTGGAGTGGTTTTGGTAGTCATTTTCGTCTGGGTGGTTATTTTGGTTTCAGGTTTTTTTTGGGGGTGCTGTTTTCCCCATCTTTTTTGCTTTTCAGCTTTTCATATTCAGCTTTGTACCATGCATACTCAATTTTTAGAGTGATGTATGCTACTTGGAGCTCCTGGAGTTTGTTCCAGTTTCGGTCTGTGTTTTTAGCCATGCTGTTCCGTCCGTTGTCCATTTCGTTTGTTTTTTGTCCATTGTTGTTGTTGTTGTTTTTTTTTTTTGGTGCATGTTTTCCCATCTCAATTCTATTTTAACCGTCTCTATCACTAGACTGATTATTTACTCTTTCGTCATCATTTTTTTTCTTCAGTTCTTGTGTTGGCCATCGTTTTTCCTCCTGTAGGGACCAGAAGGGATGGCCCAATGAGTTAGAGCGTCCGTTTCCCATGCTGGTAGATCGTGGGTTCGAACCCTGGTCGAGTCAAACCAAATGACTTAAAAATGTATACTTGTCGCTTCCTAGCCAGGCGCTCAGTATTATTACTACAGGGCAAGGACTGGTGTGCTCAGTGTCAGGATAATGTGACTAAGTGGGATACCAGGTCATGGTGCCTATGGCCTGGTTTCCCAGTGGGACAGCACTATAAAGTCGCCATGAGTGTGCACTGTCACAAGTCAGTACCCATCCTGATATGACCTTAGATGTTGCTAGGACGTAAAACAACAACAAACAAACAAATTCTCCTGTAGGATTGGCATTGTTGTGGTTGTTATAGGCCTCCTCCTGGCCGTTTCCGGCCATTTTTAACAGTGGCTATCTCTTTTGTTGTGTGCTGTGTACAAATATGCGTTCTGCAATAATGTGCTGGTAGAGAGTGCTGAATAATGTGCAATCACGTTCTGAATAATGTGCAATAATGTTTTGAAATAATGTGCCGGTGTTGCAGTTTCCCAGGGACACCAGTTTCCCAGGGACACATTGCTTCTGCACACGCATCAAAATCGAACAGCATCGTCACTAACCTTATAAATTTAATATAATGTTTTTGCTAAACATGTTTTCTATATGTGTACCAAGCGATTTGTTTGTAGGTGGTGTCGTTTTAGAGATATTTCACTTTTTCTGTATTGTCTGTATGAAGATTGCTCACGGCCATTGACAATGCCTTCAGTTTGACGGTACGCGCAGTGCAAAACGTCAGTTTTATTACAAATTAATAGAAATCCAGAACCCTAACCTTATCAATTTAATATAATCTTAATGGTAAAGATGTGTTCTATATGTGTATGAAGCGATTTGTTTCTAGGTGGTGTAATTTTAGAGATATTTGACCTTTTCTGTATGAAGATTTGCTCACGGCCGTTAACAATGCATTTGAATGGAAGTGTCCCTGGCAAACTGGTGTCCCTCGGAATCCGCATCACCGGGATAGAGGGCTGAAGAGCACACCTTAGTTCCAGAGATTACCACCAGGGATCGCCACTGGTTAACTCATGTTGTAGAAGCGTTGCCGTCAGGTGGCGCCACCATAACGTCAACAAGCCTCTGGCGACGTGATGTGATGTGTGTAAAGGCACTGTCACACTACGACCTACGACGTTAGCGTATGCCGGCGTATGCGGTTTTCGACCATACACCATCATAGGTTACGCATAGGTTACGCATAGGTTGGCCATAGGTCGTATACGCTCTTCATAGGTCGGCATAGGTCGAGCCACCGAAAAATGTTTGTGCATGTTCAAAATGTTCAACCTATGCCGGCGTATGGCTAATAGGTTGCTCATACACTAGACTTACGCTATACATACGCCGGCATAGGTTAGGCATAGGTATGGGGTAGGTCGGCATAGGTTAGCATAGGTTAGCTGTACGTTGAGCCGGCGCCCTCCGCATATCTCTGGCGTATGTAGCGTTCGCCTAGCGTACGGGTAAAGGGGATGTCAGACGCCATCATAGGTTACGCATAGGTTGGGCATAGGTTGGACATAGGTCATATACGCTTTTCATAGGTCATCATAGGTCAGCGTAGGTCGAGCCACCAAAAATAATTTAGTGCATGTTCAAAATGTTAAACTTATGCCGGCATGTGGCTCATACGGTTCTCATACGCTGGGTGTGTGCTGGATGTACACCGGCATAGGTTACGCATACTGTGGCCATACGTCGGCGTAGGTTACTCATACACTAGACCTGTCACCTGTAACCGTCAACAAACGACCCAGTACATCGCTTATAGGTTGTCATACGCTTTGCATACGCCATCATAGGTTAGGCATAGGTTAGGCATAGGCTATGCGTACACTTCATACATCACTGGGACCTCCCGCAGTGCAAAAAGGTCGACTTATCTGGACCTATAAAGATTTTCAAACTATTGCGCCACGTTACGCATACGCCGCCATCATACATCATAATGACAGGGCCATAACGTGAAAATAGAAAAGTCGGGTTCACCAGTGAGTATGGTGACTGTGTTCGTTCTTATTTTGGGGTACACAGTCAGACTGTGACTAATATGGGATGACCTACGCTGAAATAGTGGCTGAAGCTATATAGCAGCATTTATATTCGTACTGATATGATATGACCATAGATGTTGCTAGGACGTGAAAACCCAACAAACAAACAAGTATGTGTACATCATCATGGTGAGAGCCTGGAGATTAGATAGGATAATCCACAGGCTTGATGTGATTTGTTGGGGCTTAGCAACATGTAAAGTCACATCATATTGAATTGTGATAGTGCGTATTGATGGCGGATTTATAGTGCTGCAACACTGGGAGCCCATGCTAAGAGAGACACCGATCGATACCCCACTCAATCGCACTATTCTGAAACTGATCCAACATGTCCTTATTCTATCGGGGATTTATCTCAGTCGGGGATGGATCTCACGTGAAAAGCGGATCATAACCAATGATCCATCCCATATAACTCCGACCAGCACATTTCAGTCAGTTTTTTAGGTCGAACTGTGATAATATTAATTACTGACAACAGGCGTGACAACAGACGTGTATAAATCCCCTGAAATAGTGATTATCTTAGCATAGATGTATTCAGTCAACATTATTTCAGTGTAGACGTTTTTAATTTGCATTCTTCTCAGTGCTTCTAGTGAGGATGTTTCAGTCCGCATTATTTCAGTGTAGACATTTTCAATCCACAATCTTTTAATCCACTTTATTTTAGTGCACATGTTTTCAGTCCAGTTTCTTGTAGTGGGCATGTTTTCAGTCTGCTTTGTTTTAGTGTGAATGTTTATAGTCCACATTATTTTACTGGGCATGTTTTCAGTCCACTTTCATTTAGGAGCCATGTTTTCAGCCCACACTATTTGAGTGAGTGTATGTGTTTAGTCTCGATTATTTTAGTGAGTGTGTATGCTTACAGTGTACATTATGTTAGTGAGTGTGCATGTTTACAGTCTACATTATTTAAGTGTTTACAGTCTACATTATTTTAGTGAGTGTGTATGCTTACAGTCTACATTATTTACTGAGTGTGTATGTTTACAGTCTACATTATTTAGTGAGTGTGCATCTTTACAGCCTACATTATTTAGTGAGTGTGTATGTTTACAGTCTATGTTATTTAGTGAGTGTGTATGTTTACAGTCTACATTATTTAGTGAGTGTATATGTTTACATTCTACATTATTTAGTGAGTGTGCATGTTTACAGTCTACATTATGTTAGTGAGTGTGCATGTTTACAGTCTACATTATTTAAGTGTTTACAGTCTACATTATTTTAGTGAGTGTGTATGCTTACAGTCTACATTATTTACTGAGTGTGTATGTTTACAGTCTACATTATTTAGTGGGTGTGCATGTTTACATCCTACATTATTTAGTGAGTGTGTATGTTTACAGTCTATTTTATTTAGTGAGTGTGTATGTTTACAGTCTACATTATTTAGTGAGTGTATATGTTTACATTCTACATTATTTAGTGAGTGTGCATGTTTACAGTCTACATTATGTTAGTGAGTGTGCATGTTTACAGTCTACATTATTTTACTGAGTGTGCATGTTTACAGTCTACATTATTTTAGTGAGTGTGTATATTTACAGTCTACATTATTTACTGAGTGTGTATGTTTACAGTCTACATTATTTAGTGAGTGTGCATGTTTACAGTCTACATTATCTTACTGACTGTGCATGTCTACAGTCTACATTATTTTAGTGAGTGTGTATATTTACAGTCTACATTATTTACTGAGTGTGTATGTTTACAGTCTACATTTGTTAGTGAGTGTGCATGTTTACAGTCTACATTACCATAGTGAGTGTGCATGTTTACAGTCTACATTATTGTAGTGAGTGTGCATGTTTACAGTCTACATTATTTACTGAGTGTGTATGTTTACAGTCTACATTATTGTAGTGAGTGTGCATGTTTACAGTCTACATTATTGTAGTGAGTGTGCATGTTTCAGTCTACATTACTTAGTGAGTGTGTATGTTTACAGTTTATATTATTTTAGTGATTGTGTATGTTTACAGTCTACATTATTGTAGTTAGTGTACATGTTTACAGTCTACATTATTGAAGTGAATGTACATGTTTACATTCTACATTATTGTAGTAAGTGTGTATGTTTAGAGTCTACATTATTTTAGTGAGTGTGTACATTTACAGCCTACATTATTTTAGTGAGTGTATGTGTTTGCAGTCTACATTATTTAGTGAGTGTGCATGTTTACAGTCTACATTATTTTAGTGAGTGTGCATGTTTACAGTCTACATTATTTAGTGAGTGTGTATGTTTACAGTCTACATTATTTTAGTGAGTGTGCATGTTTACACTCTACCAATGTTCAGACACTACCTCCGAATTAACCCCACTGAAATGGCGGCGGTTCGGACCTATCAAGCCTCTATTTGAACCCGGATCACTTACCCGCGACACGTGTTTCCTGCCGATCCCACAAGGGGGCGCAGCTGTCGCCGGCACAGCCGCACTCTCCAAGCAGGCTTCATATATGGGCTAAAGGCCTGGATGTGGCCGGAGAGTGCGTGTTGAAGTGCCTGGCTCCCCTGAGTGTGTTGATTGGCAGGTGAGTCTGTCAGCAAGGTCGGGGCTGCTCGAGGCTCGGTCAGATGTTTCTCTCACTAACTTCAATGTCGACTATGCTGGTGTAATGTATCAGCCTAAACGAATAACTCTATCACCCGTATCTTTCACACGCATAAGTATTTTTTAAATTTAACCATAAGTTATAGACTTTTTTGGGGTCGACAACCCTGAGCGGTCAGCTTCCAACCTGTACATATTACTAGATGCAGTTTTATGTTCATATCTACATATTGTATAAAGAATTATGCGAGTATGAATAAGCGGAAGGTTATCTATCTTGTACTCAACTACCAAATAAATGTAACTGATATTGTTTGTGTTTCCCCTGCCCCTGCCGCTGCCACTGCCCCTGCCCCTGCCCCTGCTCCTGCCCCTGCCCCTGCCCCGGCCCTGCCCTGCCACTCGGCAGGGCTCTGCTTGGCACCTCTCTCTTCATTCTTACAGGTGCACTACCTTTTAATCCAAATTTATTTTCAAAAGACATCATCGTCACCGGAAACACCTGCAGTAGAAAGTATCCAGAGGCCCTGGTAGACAAACAACGCAACCTTGCGTCAAATGAAAAGCCTTTTCATGCACTTATAACCAGTGGGAGTCAGCCTATCCATTTTCTACCTGATGTCATAAAATAGTGCTGCCTCAGCACTATCCCAGCTCATTGTGATCCAGTATGCCGACATCGATGGTCCTGCGAGTTCTTAATTCAATATTTTGAGATTTCTAGGATAAGAAAATGTTGCTGAGATATTATGAATACTCATGTGAAGAAAGTCCATAGTAATTAACATTACATGGCCTGGTTTAAACGTCCTCTGCCTGAACACACCATTTTGTTTTCTGGTGCTTTCTCATTCCTTTTCTGTTGTCTTTTCTGTTCCTTTGCTGTCCCTTCTAACCTGCCCCCATGCGCTGTGCTCCTCTTGTTTCTCGCCCTGTCTCCGTATGTTCTAATGCTCCTACAAATCCGCATGTTCACTGTCAGGAACCCACACCTGCCTCTTATGTTCTGCCCTACTATGAATGTGATGTCATCTCAGCAGGGCCGGTCACCTACTTAATATGGCTTAGAATTGCACAATCCGAGCGTTTTGAGTTTCTGCCATTTTAAATATATTAGGTTGTTTGTCATAATCTACTCTACTTTAATTTGAAATAAAGTTATTTAAGGAGTTAATTTAGGAGATATTTGAAGTGAAACATGCCATTTTAAAGTTGGCATACAGAGAGCAAAGTGTTAAGGATATACTTTTGTTCACCCATTTCTATCATAGGAGCATAGGAGCATAGGAGCATAGGAAAAAGTGATGCCTTCATCGGATTTTGCCGGTTCAACATCCACAGTCACAAACATGGCTGTCAAAAAAATCACGTAATGCTCGTGCACTTTCGTACTACTACGAGTAACAATAATACTAATAGGGACAAGGCAGTCCGTTTTAGCCGATTGTCTGAATTAACAAATGGTCATCATCATCATGCTGTCGGTCGCGATGCGACAAAGACTGCTTTCATTACTTGACTGCCGCTCTCCGTACAAATGGTAAGGATAATATATAGCTTGGATATATCTCTATATCCTGGTGTAGGGACGCGCGGACTCCCTCCTCCCCCCTTTGGGTTATGAAGGTTATTACTCATTTGTGATGGTTATTGTTCATTGACGGCCTTGTTGCACCAGGCGGGAGCTGGTCTGGCGATGGCACAGAGTCTCCCTCTGTTGTTAATTGTTACTACTATGTCTACTGATCTAATTACCACCCGGACTCGCCACACGGCGCTGTCGCGCTAGGCGAGAGGTGGGCGTGCCTGTTGAGACGGTCACTGCTCTTATGAGTTCCTGTTGTTTTTTAACAAATTTATTTTACGAAGAAGTTACTATTCTTCTATTCGGTAGGGCATTTAGTCCCTGCCAGATACGGTTCATTAAGGAATTGTCATTATGTCATTATCCTATTTGTTGTTGAATAAATCCGTGTCAGCCATTACTTGTCTTCCTTGTCTGCGCTGAACTACACACTGTATACCCGCTGTACACAGTAGCAAAATTAGAAATGCATCATATAACTTTATAAGCATCATATAACTTTATAATGATGTAAGCATCATATAACTTTATAAAGTATATAACTATATATTATCATAACATTATTTAATACCACAGCATCCCGGACAGCGCCTTAGTGTAGCTCCGTCTAGTTGCCGTGCCCTCATTCATGGACATTGTTTCCTGCTTGTCCATCCTCTCCTACAACCAGCCCTCACCCACACTCATTCAACTGCTCCTTTCACTTGTTTCAGGCGTAATGGCTGATCCACCACAGATCCACCACACACTCCTTTAACTCCCATCAGTTCACAAACACTGCCATTCATATCGCAGCCATAGCAACTCCACATGTTCTCCGACATGGCAGTGACAAATCTATTACAAATGGCAGAGAGCATCTCGGATACTGCCCAGTAAACCCCAACAAGTCGCCCTGCCCTGTTCGTCATCCTGTTTGCCGGGCCTCGCCTTCTGCAAGACCCGCCCCCTCAGCCTACCCCCGCCCCGCCCCGCCCCGCCCATAGCCGCACCAGTGTCACAGCGACTGGGGCGACTGGCGGCAAATAGACGAACTACCCAAACCCAAGTGCCACCCCGCGTTAAAGACTAATCACCCATAACTAGCGCCTCTTGCTGCCAAATCATTTTTTGTGTGCATTTAGCGTTAAAGGCAGCAGATCGCAGTTGGGTTAGTGCAAAGTGCAATAAATTGGAGGTGAGGAAACTCCCAGCTGGTTTGTCGCAATCCGGATAGAATGAGTCCAAATAAATATAAGTAAGTATCCATGTGTGTGTTTTGTGAACAGGGACCCACATAGCAAAGCGTCGCGAACAAACTAGCAGAGCAAAGAAGAACAAGATAAGAACCAACAAGGCGCTCTGAAGTAAATGGTGTGTGACAATGACAAACAGTTCCCCAGGCAAGCACTCATTTCGTCTCAGGTTACACACTTCACTTAACAGCTCGCCAACTGTCGCGTCGGCAGTTTTAGACACCAGTTGACGAGATTCAGTTGAAGCTCTTTGGAGCTGAGTAAAACTACATTGATCCACGGGATCGTGGGGAGAGGGTAGTACTAGTAGACGGGTAAAGTCGAGAGAGAAAGTGGGGCTTTGGGAGAGAGGGGAAAGAGGAGAGGGGATGGTCGGGAGGGGAGATGGTGGAGAAAGGCGAGAAGAGAGGCAATAGATCGGAAGAGACTGACAAGAGAAAAGAGGAGGTAGAGAGAAGAGACGGGGTAGAGAGAAGAGAGGGAGGGGCAGAAAAAGGACAGGGGGAGATAGAAGGGAGAATATGGGAGCAAAGGGGGAGAGGGGACTAATGGTCTAGAGCGGAGATATGGAAAGGGGAGAGGGGGAGATAAGAGAGGAGAGAAGGAGGGAAGGAGACAATGAGAGAAGGAGAGGGGAGGTGGAGGGTGGACGCGAGTAGAGCGATGGGTCATCGAGTAGAGAGGAGATGGGGTAGCGTAAGTGGACATAAAGAAGAGAGAGGGCAGCTAGGGAAGAGAGAGGGCAGCGTAAGAGGATATAAGGAAGAGAGAGGACAACTAGAGAAGAGGGCAGCGGAAGAGGTATGTATCGGGAGAATAAAGAGAATGGGAGAGAATGGGAGAGAACGGGAGAGAACGGGGAGAATGGGAGAGAATGGGAGAGAATACTAGAGAATGGGAGCGAATGGGAGAGAATGGGAGCGAATGGGAGAGAATGGGAGAGAATGGGAGAGAATGGGAGAGGTGGGAGCCCATCACAGGCAATGTCCTGTGGTTCTATGCAGACCAACTTCGTACTTCTTCGTACGATGAGCCGAGCTATAATATAACATAACGATATAGCATGAACGTGTGGAGCCTCCGTTCTGAGAATCGGTGACGTCAGATGTGGGCGCCTCGTGCAGCCTGTCGCCCGGTGCATTGTGGGTAGTGTGCACGGTGACACGCATGCAGGAATGTGAGCACCCCGTTATGGAATACAGAAAAGTACACCCACCAGGAACACACGAGAACAACTGTATCCAGTTCCCTTTGTACCCTCTACCTCGCGTTCGAGTTAGTTTTGTTGGCTGGTTTTCAAGAGTGAAATATCGCTCCTTGAGCAGAATTTTACAAGCTCGCCATTTGTCTGTTGCGCGTTTTAAGATCTTTCCCCCTTTTTTTTTCTTTCCCTACCAAGTCCCTTACTTGGATTCTAAATAAAATACAAGATCAAATATATTAGTGCTTAACCAGATGACAAAGGTTATTCTGTTCGATGCTTGTTATATACCAGCTGCCGAGATGAACCGACCCGAACCCCGACACCACAAAACACACACAGATGAGAACAGTTCATATTCAGTGCAATTCTTAAACAGCTGTCACGGATTTATATACATATTTGGTAGGAATGTGATGCGCGAAGCTATTTGGAATAGCCAAAGTGATTATTCAATGAATCGCGTGCCTGCCGTACGCTAATCGCCTAATTTGCATAGGGACTCACGAACCAGTAAGCCTTAGTTCACACGAGAGCCGAACATATGTGACCTTCGCATGTCTAGTCCGTAAATGTATGTACATATTGTTCGTACTCTTTAAAAGATATGTACATATTGTTTACACATTCTTTATGTATGTGTGTGCATCACTTACACATTGCCTATATTGTTCACATATTGTCGCACATTGTTCACATATTGTTTCCATAATATTTGCACATTGGCAATTTTCTGTGATATCCACTGAAAACGAACTGCCAAGGTAAGTGTGCAAACACAAAGGATATTAAACACCTGCGTCACGTGATATGACGACACCTTCAGCGGATTCACACGTCTATGTTAGCAGGAACTACTTTTTGCATTCACATCACTCGCATCCCCGGCTTCTGACAACCCAACACGCATAGGCAATGATATAGATACTACTTGCAGATTTGCATCATGATAGTTACCAAGGAAACTGTCATATCATTATGCTGTTGAACTAGAAGAATTTTAGTTTTAACCTAATAATTGAAATCCCAATTGAAACAAGAATTGTGATATCGTAAAATAGCAAGAAACGAATATAAATTAATTGTGAAGACATTAAGTACATGCGCATTATACTATCATACAATTGAAAATAAATAACAAACATGCAAATAGAAGAAAATATATCATGAAAATATCATTACGATCGTACACACGCTAGTTAGAGAACCAATACTTTAGGAAGAAAGCTGTCAATTCTTAGGTTTAAGTAATGTTTTGGCTTACTGCTTCCTTTGTTATTGACAATCGACTATTTCAGTTAAATTAGACTGCGTCTGTCCTAATTAAGGATGGAAGGTAGCTAAACTGGGTATTTTTGATAGCTTTGAACCTTTGGGGACTATTTTAGCAATATAATAACATTTACGGTCGTTTGGAAGCAGACATTCAAAACAATCGAGATGACGACATTTGTTGATTCGATCAGAATAACGAAGACACTGCTACTACTACTAGTGCAGCAGATTTCCATGATGACGATTATCACAGACGCTATCAAGTGTCATGTTGCTGTGATATTGCATTATCTTTAGAAGCATTTACGTTTTAACCTAAGAATTGACACGCCAACCTATGCACAATATTACTTGCATAATAGAAACAAACAAATATAATTTTTTTTTAAACTTTAAACAAAAAATAAATTGTACGCGCCCCATTTGTATAGCACCCTCGTGGCGCCCTCTGCCGGCCGTCTCGTACGAGCAGTCTCCTGTTTGTACAACGCCCCCATGGCGCCCTCTGCTGGCTGCCTCATTTGAGCAGCAACGCCCCCTTGGCGCCCTCTGAGTAGCATACTATAGACCCCTTTCAATGTTTGTAAACATTGTGTATGCGTGCACAGCTTGGCTGCAGAACGAATGCACACTGCCACTGAGTTTGCCAGTAAGCGCCGTGCAAAACGTTTATTTTATTCAAAATTAATAGAAATCCAGAACCCTAACCATATAAATTTAATATAATCTATTCGTTGAATATGTTTTCTATATGTGTTCCAAGCAGTTTGTTTCTAGGTGGTGTGGTTTTAGAGATATTTAACTTTTTCTGTACTCTCTAGGTCAGCGTGTCGTCACAGCCCCGGAAACTAGCCTGCGAAGGGTAAACACCGCAATGATTTGTGCTGCAGCAATGTTATGTCTATGCACAGCATTTATTTTTGCAAAATGAATTTAAAAGCTTTCATTAAGTCGATTAAAAATATCTTAATGCGCGATTGAAAAGGAAGATCTGAAGTATTTAATTTAACTTAAGGGCAATTTTCTCTGAAAGTATTAAAAACAGAGATAATAGTGAAAGTTGGGATATTCTAAGTGTCAGTGCCAGTGGGGTAGCCTTACCAGATCATGACCTCAAAAACTATTTTCACAGTTTGCTGGTACGCGCAGTGCAAAACGTAAGTTTTATTCAAAATTAATAGAAATCCAGAACCCTAACCATATCAATTTAATATAATCCTTTTGGTAAACATGTTTTCTATGTGTATTCCAATCAGTTTGTTTCTAGGTGGTGGGGTTTTAGAGATATTTAACTTTTTCTGTAGGAAGATTGCTCACGGCCATTGACAATGCAATGAGTTTGCTGATATGCGCAGTGAAACATTTCAATTTTATTCAAAATTAATAGAAATGCAGAGCCGTAACCTTATAAATCTAATATAATCTCTTCTTTGAACATGTTTTCTATATCTCTTCCAATCGGTTTGTGGCTAGGTGGTGTGGTTTTAGAGATATTTCACCTTTTCTCTATGAAGATTGCTCATAGCCATTGAGTTTGCAGTGCGACCGGATGTTGTCCTGCAGCCAAGCAGCGCGCGCACTGACCTAAATACACATGCTGACGTCATATGAAATTGGTCAATTTGTACCACGGCCCCCGTGGCGCCCTCTGTCGGTTGCCTCGTGTGAGCAGCATACTGTTTGTACCACGCCCCCGTGGCGCCATTTGCCGGCTGTCTCGTCCCGTCACGTGAGACGTGCCTTCCGGACGTGCAGCGTGCTCCACGTCACAACAAAGCTCTCCACCCTGGTCACGTGCAGCAGGCACGTCACAATCCCGCCACGTCACGTCAGAGCGGCATTATCGGCAACATGGCCGCCTAATCAGTCCAGAGCGGGGTTACCAGCAACATGGCCACCTAATCAGTCCAGAGCGCTGTTACCGGCAACATGGCCGCCTAATCAGTCCAGAGCGAGGTTACCGGCAACATGTCTGCCTAATCAGTCCAGAGCGGGGTTACCGGCAACATGACCGCCTAATCAGTCCAGAGCGGTGTTACTGGCCACATGTCTGCCTTATCAGTCCAGAGCGGGGTTACCGGCAACATGGCCACCTAATCAGTCCAGAGCAGGGTTACCAGCAACATGGCCACCTAATCAGTCCAGAGCGCTGTTACCGGCAACATGGCCACCTAATCAGTCCAGAGCGCTGTTACCGGCAACATGGCCGCCTAATCAGTCCAGAGCGGTGTTACCGGCAACATGGGCGCCTAATCAGTCCAGAGCAGGGTTACCAGCAACATGGCCGCCTAATCAGTCCAGAGCAGGGTTACCAGCAACATGGCCACCTAATCAGTCCAGGGCAGGGTTACCGGCAACATGGCCACCTAATCAGTCCAGAGCGGGGTTACCAGCAACATGGCCACCTAATCAGTCCAGGGCAGGGTTACCGGCAACATGGCCACCTAATCAGTCCAGAGCAGGGTTACCAGCAACATGGCCACCTAATCAGTCCAGAGCGCTGTTACCGGCAACATGGTCGCCTAATCAGTCCAGGGCAGGGTTACCGGCAACATGGGCGCCTAATCAGTCCAGAGCAGGGTTACCAGCAACATGGCCACCTAATCAGTCCAGGGCAGGGTTACCGGCAACATGGCCACCTAATCAGTCCAGAGCAGGGTTACCGGCAACATGGGTGCCTAATCAGTCCAGAGCAGGGTTACCAGCAACATGGCCACCTAATCAGTCCAGGGCAGGGTTACCGGCAACATGGCCGCCTAATCAGTCCAGAGCGCTTTTACCGGCAACATGGGCGCCTAATCAGTCCAGAGCAGGGTTACCAGCAACATGGCCACCTAATCAGTCCAGAGCGCTGTTACCGGCAACATGGCCACCTAATCAGTCCAGAGCGCTGTTACTGGCAACATGGGCGCCTAATCAGTCCAGAGCAGGGTTACCAGCAACATGGCCACCTAATCAGTCCAGAGCGCTGTTACCGGCAACATGGCCACCTAATCAGTCCAGAGCGCTGTTACAGGCAACATGGGCGCCTAATCAGTCCAGAGCAGGGTTACCAGCAACATGGCCACCTAATCAGTCCAGAGCGCTGTTACCGGCAACATGGCCGCCTAATCAGTCCAGAGCAGGGTTACCGGCAACATGGCCGCCTAATCAGTCCAGAGCGCTGTTACCGGCAACATGGGCGCCTAATCAGTCCAGAGCGGTGTTACCGGCAACATGGCCGCCTAATCAGTCCAGAGCAGGGTTACCAGCAACATGGCCACCTAATCAGTCCAGAGCGCTGTTACCGGCAACATGGCCGCCTAATCAGTCCAGAGCGCTGTTACCGGCAACATGGCCGCCTAATCAGTCCAGAGCGGTGTTACCGGCAACATGTCCACCTAATCAGTCCAGAGCGAGGTTACCGGCAACATGGGCGCCTAATCAGTCCAGAGCAGGGTTACCAGCAACATGGCCGCCTAATCAGTCCAGGGCAGGGTTACCGGCAACATGGGCGCCTAATCAGTCCAGAGCGCTGTTACCGGCAACATGTCCACCTAATCAGTCCAGAGCAGGGTTACCGGCAACATGGCCGCCTAATCAGTCCAGAGCGGTGTTACTGGCAACATGTCCACCTAATCAGTCCAGAGCAGGGTTACCAGCAACATGGCCGCCTAATCAGTCCAGGGAAGGGTTACCGGCAACATGGGCGCCTAATCAGTCCAGAGCAGGGTTACCAGCAACATGGCCGCCTAATCACTCCAGGGCAGGGTTACCGGCAACATGGGCGCCTAATCAGTCCAGGGCAGGGTTACCAGCAACATGGCCACCTAATCAGTCCAGAGCGGGGTTACCAGCAACATGGCCGCCTAATCAGTCCAGGGCAGGGTTACCAGCAACATGGCCGCCTAATCAGTCCAGGGCAGGGTTACCGGCAACATGTCCACCTAATCAGTCCAGAGCAGGGTTACCAGCAACATGGCCGCCTAATCAGTCCAGAGCGAGGTTACCGGCAACATGGCCACCTAATCAGTCCAGAGCAGGGTTACCAGCAACATGGCCGCCTAATCAGTCCAGGGCAGGGTTACCGGCAACATGGGCGCCTAATCAGTCCAGAGCGCTGTTACCGGCAACATGGCCGCCTAATCAGTCCAGAGCAGGGTTACCGGCAACATGGCCGCCTAATCAGTCCAGGGCAGGGTTACCAGCAACATGGCCGTCTAATCAGTCCAGGGCAGGGTTACCGGCAACATGGCCGCCTAATCAGTCCAGAGCAGGGTTACCAGCAACATGGCCGCCTAATCAGTCCAGGGCAGGGTTACCGGCAACATGTCCACCTAATCAGTCCAGAGCAGGGTTACCAGCAACATGGCCGCCTAATCAGTCCAGAGCGAGGTTACCGGCAACATGGCCACCTAATCAGTCCAGAGCAGGGTTACCAGCAACATGGCCGCCTAATCAGTCCAGGGCAGGGTTACCGGCAAGATGGGCGCCTAATCAGTCCAGAGCGCTGTTACCGGCAACATGGCCGCCTAATCAGTCCAGAGCAGGGTTACCGGCAACATGGCCGCCTAATCAGTCCAGAGCGCTGTTACCGGCAACATGGCCGCCTAATCAGTCCAGAGCGCTGTTACCGGCAACATGTCTGCCTAATCAGTCCAGAGCGGGGTTACCGGCAACATGGCCGCCTAATCAGTCCAGGGCAGGGTTACCAGCAACATGGCCACCTAATCAGTCCAGAGCAGGGTTACCGGCAACATGGCCACCTAATCAGTCCAGAGCGCGGTTACCGGCAACATGGCCGCCTAATCAGTCCAGAGCAGGGTTACCGGCAAGATGGGCGCCTAATCAGTCCAGAGCGCTGTTACCGGCAACATGGCCGCCTAATCAGTCCAGAGCAGGGTTACCGGCAACATGGCCGCCTAATCAGTCCAGAGCGCTGTTACCGGCAACATGGCCGCCTAATCAGTCCAGAGCAGGGTTACCGGCAACATGGCCACCTAATCAGTCCAGAGCGCTGTTACCGGCAACATGGCCGCCTAATCAGTCCAGAGCAGGGTTACCAGCAACATGGCCACCTAATCAGTCCAGAGCGCTGTTACCGGCAACATGGCCGCCTAATCAGTCCAGGGCAGGGTTACCGGCAACATGGCCGCCTAATCAGTCCAGAGCGGGGTTACCGGCAACATGGGCGCCTAATCAGTCCAGAGCAGGGTTACCGGCAACATGGCCACCTAATCAGTCCAGAGCGCTGTTACCGGCAACATGGGCGCCTAATCAGTCCAGGGCAGGGTTACCGGCAACATGGCCGCCTAATCAGTCCAGAGCAGGGTTACCAGCAACATGGCCACCTAATCAGTCCAGAGCGCTGTTACCGGCAACATGGCCGCCTAATCAGTCCGGAGCGGGGTTACCGGCAACATGACCGCCTAATCAGTCCAGAGCGGTGTTACTGGCAACATGTCCGCCTAATCAGTCCAGAGCGGTGTTACCGGCAACATGTCCACCTAATCAGTCCAGAGCAGGGTTACTGGCCACATGTCTGCCTTATCAGTCCAGAGCGGGGTTACCGGCAACATGTCCACCTAATCAGTCCCGAGCGGTGTTACCGGCAACATGTCTGCCTTATCAGTCCCGAGCGGTGTTACTGGCAACATGTCCACCTAATCAGTCCAGAGCAGGGTTACTGGCCACATGTCTGCCTTATCAGTCCAGAGCGGGGTTACCAGCAACATGGCCACCTAATCAGTCCAGAGCGCTGTTACCGGCAACATGGCCGCCTAATCAGTCCAGGGCAGGGTTACCGGCATCATGGCCGCCTAATCAGTCCAGATCGAGGTTACCGGCAACATGTCTGCCTAATCAGTCCAGAGCGGGGTTACCGGCAACATGTCCACCTAATCAGTCCAGAGCGGGGTTACTGGCCACATGTCTGCCTTATCAGTCCAGAGCGGGGTTACCGGCAACATGTCCACCTAATCAGTCCCGATCGGTGTTACCGGCAACATGTCTGCCTTATCAGTCCCGAGCGGTGTTACTGGCAACATGTCCACCTAATCAGTCCAGAGCAGGGTTACTGGCAACATGGCTGCCTAATCAGTCCAGAGTGGGGTTACCGGCAACATGTCTGCCTTATCAGTCCAGGGCGGGGTTACCGGCAACATGTCTGCCTTATCAGTCCAGAGCGGGGTTACTGGCAACATGGCCGCCTAATCAGTCCAGAGCGGGGTTACCGGCAACATGGCCGCCTAATCAGTCCAGAGCGGAGTTACCGGCAACATGTCTGCCTTATCAGTCCAGAGAGGGGTTACCGGCAACATGTCCACCTTATCAGTCCAGAGCGGGGTTACCGGAAACATGTCCGCCTAATCAGTTCAGAGCTGGGTTACCTGCAAAATGTCTTGCCTTATCAGTCCAGAGCGGGGTTACTGGCAACATGTCTGCCTTATCAGTCCAGAGTGGGGTTACCGGCAATATGTCCACAGAGTTATGGGCAACATGTCCACGTAATCAGTCCAGAGTGGGGTTAGCGGCAACATAGCCACCTAGTCAGTCCAGAGCGGGGTTACCGGCAACATGTCCACCTAATCAGTCCAGAGCGAGGTTACCGGCAACATGTCCACCTAATCAGTCCAGAGCGGGGTTACCGGCAACAGGTCTGCCTTATCAGTCCAGAGCGGGGTTACCGGCAACATGTCTACCTAGTCAGTCCAGAGCGGGGTTACTGGCAACATTTCCGCCTTATCAGTCCAGAGCGGGGTTACCGGCAACATGTCCACCTAATCAGTCCAGAGCGGGGTTACCAGCAACATGTCTGCCTAATCATTCCAGAACGGAGTTACTGGTAACATGACCGCCTAATCAGTCCAGAGCGGGGTTACCAGCAACTTGTCCGCCTTATCAGTCCAGAGTGGGGTTACCGGCAACATGTCCACCTAATCAGTCCAGAGCGGTGTTACCGGCAACATGTCTGCTTTATCACTCCAGAGCGGGGTTACTGGCAACATGGCCACCTAATCAGTCCAGAGCGGGGTTACCGGCAACATGTCCGCCTAATCAGTCCAGAGCGGGGTTATTGGCAACATGTCTGCCTTATCAGTCCAGAGCGGTGTTACCGGCAACATGTCCACCTAATCAGTCCAGAGCGGGGTTACCGGCAACATGTCTGCCTAATCATTCCAGAACAGAGTTACTGGTAACATGTCTGCCTAATCAGTCCAGAGCGGGGTTACCAGCAACATGTCCGCCTTATCAGTCCAGAGTGGGGTTACCGGCAACATGTCTACCTAATCAGTCCAGAGCGGTGTTACCGGCAACATGTCCGCCTAATCAGTCCAGAGCAGGGTTACCAGCAACATGTCCACCTAATCAGTCCAGAGCGGGGTTACCAGCAACATGGCCACCTAATCAGTCCAGAGCGGGGTTACCAGCAACATGGCCGCCTAATCAGTCCAGAGTGGGGTTACTTGCAACATGGTCACCTAATCAGTCCAGAGCGGGCTTACCGGCAACATATCCACCTAATCAGTCCAGAGCGGGGTTACCGGCAACAGGTCTGCCTTATCAGTCCAGAGCGGGGTTACTGGCAACATGGCCGCCTAATCAGTCCAGAGCAGAGTTACCAGCAGCATGTTTGCCTTATCAGTCCAGAGCGGGGTTACTGGCAACATGTCTGCTTTATCAGTCCAGAGCGGGGTTACCGGCAACATGTCCACCTAATCAGTCCAGAGCCGTGTTACCGGCAAAATGCCGGTAACACCATTGTGGACCGGGACTAGTACCATTTGACTGTCACTAGGACGGTTTGACCAGGACTGGTACGGTTTGACCGGGACAAGGACCGTTTGACAGGAACTAGTACAGTTTAACCCGGACTAGAACCATTTGACCGGGACTAGTACAGTTTGACCGGTACTGGTGCGGTTTGACCGGCACTTGTGCAGTTTTAACGGTACTACTACTAGTACGGTTTGACCGGTACTAGTACGATTTGAACGGAACTACTACTAGTACGGTTTGGCCAGTACTAGTACGGTTTGAACGGTACTACTACTAGTATAGTTTGTCTGGTGCTAGTACGGTTTTACAGGAAATAGTACGGTTTGACCGGAACTAGTACGGTTTTACCAGTACTGGTACGGTTTGACCAGAACTAGTACGGTTTGACTGGAACTAGTACAGTTTGACTGGAACTAGTGCAGTTCGCCCGAGACTGGTACGGTTTGACCGGGACTGGTACGGTTTGACCGGAACCAGTACAGTTTGACCGGCACTAGTACGGTTTGACCAGTACTAGTATGGTTTGACCGGTACTGGTGCGGTTTGACCGTAACTAGTACGCTTTGACCGATTCTAGAACTGGTTGAACGGGACTGGTAGGCCTACGGTTTGGCCAGGACTAGTACCGTTTGACTGGGACTAGTACTGTTTGCCGATACTGGTACCGTTTGACCGGTACTAGTACCGTGTGACCGGTACCACGCCGTACCTGGGTAGGGCCCACTGCACTTTTCATTAGAAACAAACGTATAGCAAGAATCCTGCCCAGTCTGACATCAGGAGTGTGCAAGTGTGTTGTGAAGGAGCGAGCTGGGGTTAACGTACCAGCCCCAACTTCCTGTATGTAAAGTGTAGCTGTGACCAGGTCTCAGCTTCAGTCCTTCCTGAGGGACCACCGAAACTCAGAACAAACGAATTTTTATTTTAAGATAACTAAGTGGTTAACTTTTGGAGATTTTGAATGAAATCATGACAAAATAATTTGGGAATGCATGTCGAAATACTGGACACCCTAGGCTTCAGCAGCAGGTGTCTGACTTGACTTATGCAGCAACAAATGGTGTATAAGTGGTGAGGTATCCAGTTGGATATACGATCAAATTGAATTTAGTGCGAAACTGAAAGAGGCGAGAGGAGGAGAGAGGGAAGCGAGAGGAAAGAGAAAGAGAGACAGATGATAAGGAAGGAGAGACACAGAGTGAATCGAAATGGGGCCATTTTATTTGTTTCCCCCCATAACACGTCAATGACAAAAATTGTAGCAACAACAACAACAACTCCGGCAGGGTGTGTCTTTGATGTTTGGGCGGCGGGTGGCGACTGGGGCGCGGTGTGTCTAGCAATGCGGGTTGGAAGTACCGCCACATCTACCCGCCCTCTGTTGGTTCTTTTAATCGCAAGGAGAGGCGTGACAGGTGCTCGCGTGTCTGAAGTGTTTGCTTCTTCCCTCTCCCACCGACCCTTTTTCTTCTTGGTTTTAACCCCAGAGAGACGGCTCGCGGCTGGCTGGTAAAACATATCCCTGGCCCCGCCCACCTCCACACTGCTACCCCCCCCCCCCACCCACACCCACACTCAGCAGCGCGCCGACATTCCATGAGACATCTTAGGCAAATATACATGGTGTGATAATTACACGTGACACCACAAGGCCCCACGGTAACCTAGCAACTCCTAATTGACGCGGGGGCATGCGCAGCGTGCCGCCGCTTCATATTGCACCACTTGAAATAATAAAACGTCACCGTCAGCTCCCGAGTGGATCCCGAGTGGTTCCGGAAGCAACTCCGACGAGAAGTCACGTGACACGGCGAGCACTGATTGGTGGCAGAGACTGAGAGAGGGTCGGCATCCCGAGCCAAAGCCGAGGTTCCATTAATGGATGCAGTTGTATTCACCACAAAAACATTAAAAACTGGAAGCAGTTTGGATCTACGTGAGGGAGATTCCCACAGTGTGGTTGTCATGGAGATGGATGTGTAAAACTTCACCAGTACAACTTGTGCGTGCACATCCTCAGCACAACTTACACACACTTCAGTGAGATAGTTCAGCTGTTGAGGTCAGTAGGGTCCGTGTTCAGTGGGCTCCTGGTATCGGGTGGTGAGTGTCACACGTATCAGGAATGAAGGCTACATTCCTTACACACGGCATGCGGCATGCGAATGCGAATGCGGCAAAAAATGGAAATGCCTGTAAGTCAATGGGGGTGATTCCTTACATGTGGCATGCGAATGCGAATGCGAACTGAATCAGTCCATGTAGCCATCGGTGCGGCATGCGAATGCGAATGCTGCTGCGTTTGCCATAGAGAACAGTGGTGAGGAAACCTGACACTGTGTTTGGATGTGGGTGTGGGTATGGGTGAAAGGACCCATCCCATATGCATGCCAGATGCCGCATGCCTAGCTTCAAGTGAGCATTCCATACACGTGGTATGCGGCATGCGAATGCGAATGCGAATAAAAATCTAAATGCATGTAAGTGTATGGGGGTGCTTCCATGCCTCCAAATGCGAATGCGAATGCGAATGCGGCAACTGAATCAGTCCACGTAGCCATCGGTGCGGTATGCGAATGCGAATGCTGCTGCATTTGCCATAGAAATCAATACTGTTCCTTCACAAATTAGGACGAAAAACCCCTACAAATGTTGTGGGGGGCGCCGCATATACGACATTCGCATGCCGCATGCCACATGCCACATGCCGCATACCATGTATAAGGAATCTTAGCTTTAGCATGGACACTCCTACACCACCCCACACTCTTACCCCTCACCTCCACCACCCATCATACCCCTAAACCACCCGTACCCCACCACTGACCCTCACCACTCATCCTACCCCTACACCCCTCACCCCCCACCACTCACCCACCACTCACCCTCAACACTCACCCTACCCCCACCCCTCACCCCCACGACTCACCCTACCACTCGCCCACCACTAACGCACCACTCATCATCATCATCATCATGCTGTCGGTCGCGATGCGACAAAGACTGCTTTCATTACTTGACTACCGTCCATGAGTCGGTCTTAATGTCTCTCAGCTTCAGGTTTCTCTTGATGGTATCCTTGAACCGGATACCATCAAGAGAAACCACTAACCCACCACTAATCCACCACTCAGCCTAACCACTCACCGAACCCCTGCACCACCTCACCCCCACCACTCACCCCACCACTCACCCACCACTAACGCACCACTAACCCACCACTAACCCACCACTAATCCACCACTCACCATCACCACTCACCCTAACCACTCACCCTAACCACTCACCCAACCCCTACACCCCTCACCCCCACCACTAACGCACCACTAACCCACCACTAACCCACCACTAATCCACCACTCACCATCACCACTCACCCTAACCACTCACCCCACCCTCACTCCTATTCAAATGTAGGTAAGTGTTTAGATTTTGACAAAAGTATGTTTCATCCGAACACGCAATTTTAAAAACAACCTGCACAAATTTAATCTCAACACTGAAACCTGGGAAACAGTAAAGCCAAGGACAGGAGTTGATTACGTGGTTCTATTTGTAAAGGCACAGCACAGTTTGAAACCGATCATATATCTCAAGCTAAACAAAACGTCAGCAAAGGAAAGAAGATCTCCTTCACATATGAGAAAGCTGCCTCCCGGGCTTTCTGGCCGTCAAGGAATGCCAAGTGCGTAAGCTCTTGGACTTTTCCTCTGATGGCAGGGAGCACTACAACTCCCCATTCAGTATGGGTGAGTTGAGGTGTTCTCTAGAAAGCTCGCATGATACAGCAGTTGGACCTGATGGAATCCATTATCAATTCCTTAAGCATCTCCCCAAATCTGCGCTGAGACTGCTGCTTCAACTCTTTAACAACATCTGGGAGTCGGGTGTCATCCCCGCCTCTTGGCGGGAGGTGACAGTAATACCGATTCCCAAACCTGGTAAAGACAAGAGTGAAGTTAACAACTATCGTCCTATAGCCCTCACAAGCCTCATCTGTAAAACCATGGAGTGTATGGTAAACAAACGCCTCGTCTGGCTACTGGAGTCAGGACTCCACTTGTCCGACCTTCAATGTGGCTTCAGACGAGGCCACAGCACCCTCGACCATTTGGTTCGCATGGAGACCTTCCTAAGAGATGCCTTCCTTAAGAAGGAGCACGTTGTGGCTGTCTTTTTCGATCTTGAAAAAGCCTATGACACAACGTGGCAGCATGGCATTATGGAGGATCTCCATGTGATCGGCCTTCATGGTCACCTGCCAAATTTTATTAAGAATTTTCTGGCGCTCAGGCATTTTTGCGTCCGCGTCAAGACTACATATTCTAGTCTGCACTCGCACAAATTGGGAGTACCCCAAGGCAGCATACTGGCAGTGCCTCTTTTTGGAGTCAAGGTCAACGGTATTGCTGCCGCTGTTAAAATGGGTGTCTCCTGTAGTCTTTTCGTGGACGATTTTGTTTTGTACTACAGAGGTACTGGTATGAATGTCATTGAGAGACAGCTTCAATTGTGTGTAGATGGGATTCACCAATAGTCAGTTCTGAATGGATTCAGATTTTCCAAGGCCAAGACAGTCTGCATGCACTTCTGCCAGTTGCGCAGAGTGCATGCAGAACCAGAGCTGACCCTCGATGGGGATCCCATAAAAGTCGTCAAAGAAACCAAATTTTTGGGTCTCACTTTTGACATGAGGCTGTCTTTCGTGCCTCATATCAAGTACCTCAAAACACGATGCTTGAAAGCGCTAGATGTTCTGAGGGTATTGTCCAGTTCAGAGTGGGGAGCGGATAGAGATGTTCTGCTCGCCGTGTACCGAACCCTAGTTCGGTCACGGCTAGATTATGGCAGCATAGTATATGGCTCCACAAGGAAGTCGTATATTGGGCTGCTGGACATGGTGCATCACCAGGGGCTGCATATCTGGCCATTGGCGCCTTTCGCACCTCTCTAGTTCAGAGCCTATACATCAAAGCCAACGAACCATCACTTAACACTAGAAGAACCAAACTGGCCATGCAATATGTTGTCAAATTAAAAACAAATGCATTAAATCCTGCGTACAGTTGTGTTTTTGAGACACACAACGACTCCAAGTATGAAGCCAAACCATCAAATTTCATTCAGCCCCTCGGGCTCCGGATGAAGCCTCATTTGGAGGATTTGTACTTGGATTTGGATGTATTGGAGGATACCCAGGGCCCAGAAAATCCCCCGTGGTCGTTGAGGAAGCCATCGGTCATCCTCTGACTCACGGAACTGAGGAAGTCTGGGACACATCCACTCGAGTATCAATGACTGTATGCAGAGATTCAAGGCCAGTTTGAAGACCACTTCTCCATGTGTACTGATGGTTCCAAAGACCTAAGCCAGGCAGCTGCTTCTCGCATTGGAAGTCATTGAACTATCCAACTACACCAAATATGTAATATACACCGATTCGTTTTCCTGCCTGCAAGCTGTTGCTGCATGGGCTAAAAACGGACCATCCTTTCGTGGCAAAGGTCATTTACAAAATGAACCAGCTAGCAACAGATGGATATGACATCCACCTGTGCTGGGTGCCTGGCCATGCCGGCATCCATGGAAATGAACGAGCTGATCGGGCTGCGAAGGAGCTCTGAACTATGATGTTGAGCCATGTCTGATACCCCACTCTGATCTGAAACCACTAATAACACCCACATCAAATCCAAATGGCAACATGAGTGGGATGAAAACATTAATAAACTGAAAGAAATTGAACCATCTGTGGGAAAACCACCATATTCTCATGTGGAGGGTCGGCGGGACCAAGTGGTCCTTAGCCGCTGCCGTATTGGCCCCTCGTGGCTAACACATGTTTTCCTGCTCAAGGGGGACCCTCCCCCTGAATATATTGGATGTCAGTCCCCACTGACAGTCAAGTACATTTGACTAAACTGTGTTGATTTTATGGCACTGTGCCAACAATTTTACACTGCAAACAGCATGCATGACCTTTTTACTAAAGTTAAACAAGAAGACATTTTAGCTTTTTTGAGGGCAGCTGGTTTGTACCACCTCATATAGTTCATTAACACAATTTGATTAATTAATTCTTTCAACTATTTTATTTAATTATATGATTTAGCTTTAAAAAAATTCATAAGTGTCTATTGACACATAACTGATTGTATGCTTTTACATTATATGTAAAGGCGATGGTTGAATAAAAAACAAACAATTCTCGCCGTGAATATGGCCTATGCTGCTGACACGGCGTAAAGAAACCACCAATCAATCAATCATTACGAGACTCTCTGACTGCAGCTACACACATGTTCAATGTGCCACCACACATTCCGAGCACAATTTGGACTCATCAGTCATCGACGAGTTCACATCAAATCTAGGTCTAGTATTGATGCAGGTAGATACCCGGTAGGCAAGCACCCTCGCAGGAGCTTACGGTATACGTTATGGGAAGAGTAAATACCTTGTCAATAAAAAGTTTAAATGATGAGTTGATGCAACCAATAGATAACCATAAAGATACATATAATATACACATATATATGCATGTCTATATAAATACAAATAACATATATACAGATATACGGCTGTATCAATGAGACAGCTAGAATAGCTACAGTAAGTGCAATCAACACTGCATGGAGCGCCCTCTAACAACAGCAACGCAGGTATTTCTCAAGGCACTTGTACAATCATCTACAGCTCAATCAGTTAAATAGACTATTTGCATGAAAGTTCATGAACCACAATTGTAGCATATTCCCATGACCACCCGCTGTGAATCATGTGCAGGTCATGCACAGGACAAACCCCAAAAACCCTGATGTCTGAACTCTGCCAGATGTACACTGGACCCAACACTCTTTATGTATGCGTACAGTCTTATTGGCGCAACACCAACTTGGTAGAGTAGCCTCGGATGACGCTGTCCCTGCTTGGCACAGTTCCTGGCGCCCTCTGGTGGCGCGTGCGGACTCTATCAGAGGGCCATTCAACTAACATGTGGCCGAGCATTTCTGGAACATCGGAAATAACAGTTTGTTTGCTGTTGTCTTACGTCCGAGCAACATCTAAGGTCATATCAGGACAGGTACCGACTTCTGACAGTGCGCACTCATGCCGACTTTATACATAGTGCTGCCCCACTGGGAGACACTGACCCATCTGGGCCTGTGTGGTTGACACTGACCCAGACCGGCCTGTGTGGTTGACACTGACCCATGATGGCCTGTGTGGTTGACAATGACCCATGCCAGCCTGTGTGGTATACACTGACCCAGGCCGGCCTGTGTGGTTGACACTGACCCAGACCTGCCTGTGTGGTACATACTGACCCATGACGGCATGTGTGGTACACACTGACCCATGCTGGCCTGTGTGGTTGACACTGACCCAGACCGGCCTGGGTGGTAGTCTGGTACACACTGACCCAGGCCGGTCTGTATAGTTGACACTGACCCAGACCGGCCTGTGTGGTACACACTGACCCAGACCGGTCTGTGTGGTACACACTGACACAGACTGGCCTGTGTGGTACACACTGACATAGACCGGCCTGTGTGGTACACACTTACCCAGACCGGCCTGTGTGGTACACACTGACCCAGACCGGCCTGTGTGGTACACACTGACCCAGACCGGTCTGTGTGGCACACACTGACACAGACTGGCCGATGTGGTACACACTGACATAGACCGGCCTGTGTGGTACACACTGACACAGACTGGCCTGTGTGGTACACACTGACACAGACTGGCCTGTGTGGTACACACTGACACAGACTGGCCTGTGTGGTACACACTGACATAGACCGGCCTGTGTGGTACACACTGACACAGACTGGCCTGTGTGGCACACACTGACATAGACTGGCCTGTGTGGTACACACTGACATAGACCGGCCTGTGTGGTACACACTGACACAGACCGGCCTGTGTGGTACACACTGACACAGACCGGCCTGTGTGGTACACACTTACCCAGACCGGCCTGTGTGGCACACACTGACACAGACCGGCCTGTGTGGTACACACTTACCCAGACCGGCCTGTGTGGTACACACTTACCCTGACCGGTCTGTGTAGTACACACTGACAGAGACACAGTGTGGTACACACTGACCCAGGCTGGTCTGTGTGAGGTACACTGACCCAGGCCGGCCTGTGCGATGGACACTGACCCAGACAGGCCTGTGGGTGTACACGGTTCTTCATGTAGCAGTCACACTACGACGACAAGCAGCGGCGACACCCACTTCGGGCCTGTCGTCGATTGTCGCCGATTGTCGCGCAGGTGTCGCGCTGGTGCCGCCGCGGCACCTCCGCAACAACTCCAGTTTCTCCACTATTTCTCAACTGTCGCCGAGTTGTCGCGGGGATTTTGGACATGTTGAAAAACTTCGACGACAGCAGACGACAGCCGAGGTTGCGGCACTGTCGCGGCACTGTCGCGGCACTGTCGCGGCACTGTCGCGGCACTGTCACGGCACTGTCGCGGCACTGTCGCGGCACTGTCGCGGCACTGTCGCGGCACTGTCGCGGCACTGTCGTCTTGTCGTTAAGCTGTAGTTGCTTCTCTCTCCATGTATGTGTCTCTGTGTGTCTCTGTGTCTGTGTCTATGTGTGTGTCTGTGTCTATGTGTGTCTATGTGTGTGTGTCTGTGTCTGTGTGTGTCTGTGTCTGTGTGTCTGTGTCTGTGTGTGTCTGTGTGTGTGTCTGTGTGTGTGTCTGTGTATCTGTGTGTCTGTGTCTATGTGTGTGTCTGTGTCTACGTGTGTCTATGTGTGTGTCTGTGTGTGTCTGTGTGTGTGTCTGTGTGTGTGTCTGTGAGTGTGTGTCTGTGTCTGTGTGTGTCTGTGTGTGTCTGTGTGTGTGTCTGTGTCTGTGTCTGTGTGTCTGTGTGGTACACACTGACATAGACCGGCCTGTGTGGTACACACTGACACAGACCGGCATGTGTGGTACACACTGACACAGACCGGCCTGTGTGGTACACACTTACCCAGACCGGCCTGTGTGGCACACACTGACACAGACCGGCCTGTGTGGTACACACTTACCCAGACCGGCCTGTGTGGTACACACATACCCAGACCGGTCTGTGTAGTACACACTGACAGAGACACAGTGTGGTACACACTGACCCAGGCTGGTCTGTGTGAGGTACACTGACCCAGGCCGGCCTGTGCGATGGACACTGATCCAGACAGGCCTGTGGGTGCACACGGTTCTTCAGGCTGTCCCGATCAGCCCTCAACGACTTCCTTTTTTTTTTTTCTTTTTTTTTATTGAGGCTGTATTTATACTGTCCATAGCATATAAGCCCAGGTACCCAGGCTTGTTTTCAATGCTGGCCAGTTGTAGTGTTGGTGTTATCTTACCACACAGTGGCTGCTGATAAGGTATTTGATTGCCTGCATTTCAGTAGCAGATAGATAATTGGTTGGTATGGTTAGTAGCCTATGTTAGTTTTTTTGGATTTTCTTGGTATATATGTATTTATTTTTCTACTCTTATTACTAGACTAGCCTACTCCTATTTACATATCATAGGCTTGTACGTAGCTGTGTGGTGTGTTATCTGGCTACTTTTGGCATGGTTACCTTCCATTGGGCATCCCGCTGGTGGGCCGTGACATATCACATGCCCCTTTGCAGTGCAGCTTACTGGGGGTTTCCTAGCCTTATTTTGCACAGATATTTTTTGTAAGTTTTTAGGTCAGGAATTTGTCGTTCCTTTACCGTTTGGGCATTCCACAACTTGGCAGCCATTTCCAGCGTGCTTCTCTCATGAGCTTTTATTCGGCTTCTGGTCTGCTTTAGTAGTGGTGCATTATTTGCTCTAGTAGCCCTTTGTGGTTTTGTTAGAAGTTTACTGTTTTGACTATAGCTATATGCTAATGTTTTCAAATGAATTATTCTCCTATTTTCTAGTAGTTTCACTTTGGTTCTTTTGTGTATGTCATAGGTTGGGTGCAGCTTGTCTACTCTTAGACAGATTTTTAGGGCTCTGTTCTGCAGTGTTTGCAGTTTTTTTAGTAGTTCTTTTCTCGCACCCATGTAGTTTACATCTCCATAGTCAAAATAGGGGAGCACCATGCCCTTGAAGATTTTTATTGACATTTCTTGTGTCATGTAGTCTCTTAGCTTTGCAAATAGCCACAGTTTGTGGTTTACTTTTTGTATAATTTTATTTATACATAGGTTGTAGTTTAGTTGGCTGTCCAACTCAAGGCCTAGGTATTTGTAATGGTCTACATTTTCTAGTGTTTGGTTTCCTAACTTACAGTGTAGTTTTCTTTCTGGCATTTGTTTATGCGAGAAGAGTACTGTTTTTGATTTGCTTGTGTTGATGGTTATTTTGTTGGACTCACACCACTCATCTAGTTTTAGTAGGAGTTTATTTAGTTTAGTTATTACCTCCTCCTCTGTGGTGCCATTTGCGTATATGACTGTGTCATCTGCATATAGTTGGAGGCATTCAGTTTGCAACCATTTTTCAAGGTCGTTTATATAGATTATAAAGAGTAGTGGCCCTAACACTGACCCTTGGGGTACACCACATGTGACAGGTTGGTTGTCTGATAGTGTATTGTTTATTTTTGTTTTCTGTTGCCTGTTGTTCAGGTAGCATCTTATCCAATCCATAGTGTTGGATTTTATGCCCATGGTTTTTAGTTTTTCCAGTAGTATTTTGTGGTCTACTGTGTCAAATGCTTTGCTGAAGTCAATGAAGGCGGCTCCAACTAATTGTTTTTGGTTCATTGATGCCATTATGTCATTTGTTAGGTTAGCTATTGTTTTTGATGTGGAGTGCAGTTTCCTGAAGCCCCCTTGTCTTTCGTTTAGTATATCATTTTTTTCCAGGTGTTCATTGATGTGTCTATGTAACACTTTTTCAATGAGCTTGCCTGGGGTTTGAAGAATTGATATTGGCCTGTAGTTTCCCATGTTTTGTTTGTCTCCACCCTTGTGAATGGGGGTGATGGTTGCCATTTTCCAGGCTGAGATAAAACGCCCCTGCTCAAAGGAGATGTTGAATAGGTCTACTATGGTGGCCGGGATGGCTTGGAGTGCCTCTTTCAGTATTTTGGTTGGTATTTCATCTATTCCACTTGGTTTATTCGTGTCTATGTCATTTATTAATTTTTTTACTTCTATCATATCTGTTTTGCAGGTGGGGATTTCGTTCTCCACAGTTCCTGATCTGTTTTCCCATCTTTTTTTGAATTTTTCTGACAGCTTTTGCCCTATTGTGGCAAAGTGTCTGTTCAGTTTGTTTGCTGCATCTTTGTCTGTGAGCATTGCCCCTTCGTTATCTTGGAAGTTTGTATGCTCTTCTTTGTTATTTTTTGGGAATAATAGGTTTACATTTTTCCAGAATTTGTTTGTGTTGCTTCCCCAGTCTTTGTCCTGCTTTATTATGTATTTCTTTTTTGCTGTTCTCACAGCTTTGAGACAGTTGTTTCTGGCGATGCGGTAGGCCAGTTTGTCTTCTATTGTTTCTGTGCGTTTTGCTTTATCACCCAGTTTACTTTTGGTTGTGATGAGTGTTAGCAGGTCTTTGTCTACCCAAGGGTCTTGGTTTTTTTGTACTTTTATTTTCTTCATGGGACACATCTCATCAATTGATTTTCTTATTTCTGTGATGATGTTGTCCCAATAGATATCAACATCATCTCTGTTTTGTGTGATGTTGTTTATGTTTTGGTGCAGATGATTTTTTAATGTATCTTCTGAGTAGTTTTTTAAGGACCTGCCCATTTTGTATTCATAGTGATTTGTGCTTTTGAGCTTTTTCCTGGTTACATATACTAGTTCGTGGTCGCTTATACCCCAGCTTCTAGTGCCCCATTTTGTGGCATGGTTTGAGTTGGTTAATATTAGGTCTATTGTTGAGCTATTGTTGCTTAGCCTTGTGTTTTCAGTGATGAGCTGCTGCAGGCCTAAGATCTTGATGGTGGTTTGCAGCATTAGTTTATTTTTGTCATTGCTGCTGTAATTCACATTGAAGTCCCCTAGCACAAAGATTTCTGCATTTGTTGATTTTTTTACAGTGTTTATGCTCTTTTCTAGTTCTTCAAGGAATACTTCAATTTCACCTGACGGTGGCCTATAGAGGCTCACTATGGCTACATTTGCTTGCTTTTCATTTTTTATTAGGCACCATAGTAGCTCTATATGCTCATTTGAGAGATTTGTTGGTTTTAGCTTACATCGTCAGTTCGAGGCCTGTCAATGAGTCCATTGGCGCGGACACGTCAGTAACGCGATCTATTCCTGACAGGCGCGACACGCACAACGCATGCGCACAACGGAGCTGATAAGCGCGCGCATACGGTACGGAGCGAGTCTGGGAGGGGAGGGGGTTGGAACGGGAGGGGGTTGAAAGGGGAGGGGTGACACCACCTCCCGACCCGGAAATTGAATACGCAACGCTGCCGTGATACCTCGGCGACATGGTCCGGTCTCACCACCCGCCCCACCTGCCAGCTCCACCAACACGGGCATGCGCACCGGACAATGCACTCCAGGAAGTCTTCCACTCGTTTCTAATGATACATGCATCATTTCCAGGAGGTCTTTGACTCCCGTATAAATCATCGTCTATTAGTATTGGGCATGCATCGAACAATAACCATTTAAATTAAATGTGTGACAAGAGTGAGTGAAGTGTGCGTACAAGGGGCGCTGGTGGCCGGCAGGTGACACGCTGAGATGTCTGCGGCCGGCAGGACCAGCGCAAGGAAGCTGCGATGAGTTATGACATGGGACGCGGTGGGTGGGTGTCGTGTAGGGTCAGCCTGTCCTGTCATAACATGACGCGCCACCCTGCTCGGACTAAAGGTGCTCCTCACGTGAACGCGGGTTTAAAAGCAGGAGCGTGCAGGCGTTTTGTCGCTGTAAGATTGCTGGTACCGGTAGCACACAGTGAGGCCTCAGGTGTTGGCAAACTGTCCGTGATAGTATGGTGGTTCTGGGCGATAATGCGGGTAGAAGCAAGGAACGCGCTGTCAGCATGAAGTAGGCAGGACTGGGTGGGGTGGGGTGGACACGTGAGGAGGGGTGTAAGTGGTGACGGCGGGGTGGGAGGTGGAGGTGGGGTGGGAAGGTTGTGGGATGTTGTCCATACCATCTGCATTATTATCTACACTGGCCACGGTGTGGTAGGGAATGCATGTAAAGAATGTCAATGTTTGTGGAGTAGCATGGACCACATGCGGCCCACGTTGCACTGCGCATAGTGAGAACAGCTTTGCACCAAGCAGTTCCCACCACCCTGTGGTCGGTATCTGCTAACGCTGCCAACCCCCTCCGCCCACGTCTCAGAAAAAAAGAATAAAAATACCACAGAAACAAATGGGGGGGGAGTCAATCTATATATACTACCAAACAGTGGTTAAGTGCTTTCAGGGTCGTTCTGATCACTGCTCCTCTGTTAATCGGCGCTGCCAACGCGCATCATTGTACTCCACTGATGCTTCACCATGTATGTCTATTAATAACACTAGCATGTTTATGTTGCGCCTACCATACACATTTCATATTAATTTTGATGGTTTTTATTAAGTTTGGTCACTTCAAGCAGAGTGGCATCCATTTTGAGTGACGTAACCGGGTGAGTTTCTAGCTCCACCATTACATAGCGCCATATATAATGGTACTATTACTACCAATGGATTCCACCAGATGGCGGCACTATATTGTAACACTATTTTTACTCCTATATATACTCCTATACATACTTCTATACATACTCCTATGTATACTCCTAGATATACTCCTAATCCTATACATACTTCTATATATACTCTATGTACTCTCCTATATATACTCCGATATATACTCCTATACATACTTCTATATATACTCTATATACTTTCCTATACATACTCCTATATATACTCCTATATATACTCTTATACATACATCTATATATGCTCTATGTACTCTCCTATATATACTCCTATATATACTCCTATGCATACTTCTATGCATACTTCCATATATATTCCTATATATACTCCTAGTCCTATACATACTCCTATTTACACTCCTATATATACTCCTATACATACTCCTATATATATACTCCTATATACACTCATATATACACTCCTATATATACTCCTATATACACTCCTATATACACTCCTACATATACTCTTATATACACTCCTGTATGCAATCATATATATACTTCTATATATACTCCTATATATACTCCTATATATACTCCTATATATACTCCTATATATACTCCTATATATACTCATATATACACTCCTATATACAATCCTATATATACTTCTATATATACTCCTAATTATACTCCTATATATACTCCTATATATACTCCTATATATTCTCCTATATACACTTCTATATATTGTTTGTTTGTTGTTGTTTTACGTCCTAGCAACATCTAAGGTCATGTCAGGATGGGTACCGACTTGTGATAGTGCGCACTCATTTATAGTGCTGTCCCACTGGAATACCATGCCACCAGCACCATGACTAATATCCCACTCAGTCACATTATCCTGACACTGAGCCAACCAGTCCTTGTCCTATCCTAATAATGCCGAGCGCCAGGCTAGGAAGCAACAATTATCAATTTTTAAGTCATTGGTTTGACTCGACCAGGGTTCAAACCCACGACCCCATGATCTACCAAAACAGGAGACGGACGCTCAGCTCATTCGGCCATCCCGACTGGTCGCTTCTATATATACTCCTAGTCTTATGCATACTTCTATATATACTCCTATGTATACTCCTATATATACTCCTAATTATATAGGAGTATACACTCCTATACATACTTCCATATAAACTCTTATATATACTCCTATATATACTCCTATACATACTTCTATATATACTCCTATATATACTCACATGCATTCCCTTATGTATCATCATCATGCTGTCGGTTGCGATGCGACAAAGACTGCTTTCATTACTTCACTGCCGCTCTCCATTTAGCTCTCTGCTGTGAGAGTGATGTCCATGAGTCGGTCTTAATGTCTCTCAGCTTCAGGTTTTTCATACGCCTATATATAATCATCTCTATACTATATATATTCTCCTATATATTCTCCTATGTATGCTATGTATATAACTTTCTAAGTGTATGTACTATTATATATTATATATTGGGTGGCCGGTGTTTGTTTGGGTGGACGGTGTGTGTTTGGGTGGCAGGTGTTTGTGCGGGTGGCTGGTACTAGTGTTTAGCCTCTGTTAGTAATAGTATTGCAGGAGAGGAGCCTGGGACGCACAACCAGGGCTGAGGCGGGTGCAGGTTGTGCATCGGGACGTGATCGGTACAAGTTGGTTGGTTTTAACTCTAAAAGTGTAAACAAATTAAATGTCAAATAAGTTCAGCACATCCCCCACATACGCACACCACCCTGTGCGTAACGCCGATGTTGGACTGATATAGATCTGCGAGCTTGAAGTCGAGCAACAACCCGCACAAACACCAGTCACCCGCACAAACACCGGCCACCCACACAAACACAGGCCACCCGCACAAACAACGGCCACCCACACAAACACAGGCCAACCGCACAAACACAGGCCACCCGCACAAACACCCATCACCCACACAAACACCAGTCATCCGCACAAACACCAGTCATCCGCACAAACACAGGCCCCCCGCACAAACACCGGTCATCCACACAAACACCAGTCATCCACACAAACACCAGCCACCCACACAACCACAGGCCACCCGCAGAAACACAGGCCACCCACACAAACACCGGCCACCCAAACAAACACCGGCCACCCAAACAAATCCCGGCCACCCAAACAAACACAGGCCACCCAAACAAATACCAGCCACCCACACAAACACCTGCCACCCAAACACGCACTGGCCACCCAAACAAACACCGGCCACCCAAACAAACACCCACCACCTGCACAAACACAGGGCACCCTAACAAATACCGGCCATCCGCACAAACACCGCACAAACACCGGTAGATGACGGGTAGCCCTCCCTCCCCCAGCCAGCCCCCCTCCCTCCAACCCACCCGGCACCCCTCCCACCCACCCAGCACCCCTCACACCCACCCAGCACCCCTCACACCCACCCAGCACCCCTCACACCCACCCAGCACCCCTCACACCCACCCAGCACCCCTCACACCCACCCAGCACCC
>CM059199.1:16813510-16964577 GCA_030323885.1 Branchipolynoe longqiensis | reverse complement strand
ACCTAAAAATAATCATTGTTCTACAAAACATAAAGAATTGATTGCTGAAAAATTCCAGGAAGAGCGTGAGGCAAATATGATCTCTGAGTCACTTGAGACACCTATTTGTACACTTGGAGTATTTGTAGTTCCAAAGGATGTTGGTGGAGGACGAATGGTAGTAGATTGTAGCAGGCCTGAATCTTCAGTGAATAACAATACGGGAGATGTTGCTAGAAAATTTTCATATAATTCGGTAGATGATGTGGTTCATATGTTGCAGCGTGGCGATTTTTTGTGCACTATTGATATTAAAAATGCATATAGAGCAGTTTCCATTCATCCGGACGATAGGGTTAGACAGGGATTAGTAGGACCATCTGGAAGTAATGACTCAGGTATATACTATTATGATAATCGTTTGTGCATGGGATTATCGTCCAGCCTGTACATTATTTCCAGAATTTCAGACTTTACCGTAAGATGTGCTGCATGAGAAGGGGTTAAATCGGTCGTTAATTATTTGGACGACTATTGTCTAGTGGCACGTTCAAAGGCTGAGGCAATGGTAGACCAATCGAAGATTATGGCTAATTTGCGGAGGATTGGATTCTTCATTAACTATAAGAAAGTAACAGCTGCGCAGACAAAGGTGAAATTCTTGGGAATTTTTATAGATAGTGTTCAGTTGGAATTGACATTACCGGATGATAAGTTAGAAAAGACGATTGACATATTATTTAAGCTGCAAGGTAGACATAAAGCTAGCAGGAAAGAATTAGAATGTGTGGGTGGGCTTCTAGCGCACTGTTCGAAAGTTATAAAAGGAGGTAGAACTTTTTCTCGGAGTATTTATGATTTGATAGGATGCCTTAAAAAATCCTATTATAAGATTAGATTCCCGAAGAGTGTTAGAGAGGATTTGAAATGGTGGCTTGCTTTCGCCAGAACTTTTAACGGTAAGGCCCAAATATTAGAGCAGTTCCCGCCAATTGAGTCGGTTTATACCGATGCTTCTAAATGGGGATATGGGGCTTTGTACGACTCGGACTGGTTGGTAGGTTCGTTTAAAGCGGAAGATGATTGGGCTTTGCATAGTTATGCTGGTCACCATTGGGTTGACACTGACGACAAATTAGAGGAGGAACATATAAATGTGCAGGAGCTTTGGGCTATATATGCTGCAATGCGGAGATGGGAGAAGGAATGGAAAAACAAAAGTTTGTTGTTCATAACCGATAATACAGTAATAAGTACAGCAATTAATACTGGGCGCTCTAGAAGCAGCCAAATTATGTACTATATTAAAAGGTTATTTTGGTCATCGGTGCAGAATAATTTTACAATTCAGTCGATATATATTAAGAGCAAGTTAAATAAGTTTTGTGACGCTCTGAGTAGATTGAAGGAACATGGCAGTCATAAGAATCTGGCTGATTTGATTATGGACAATTACATTTGTTGTGGCAAGGTATTTTCTGCACCCCTTTAATTTATTCCAGGATGTGCGGAGCTGGAGAGTGAACGGAGAGCATTCCAGTTGCAGAATTATTCGAAGAATTCAATGTTGACGCGTAGCTCCCAGGTTAATAAGTACCTGGATTTTGTTGAATTATTTCATCCCTATCGCTCCCCTATTCCTTGCTCGGATGAGCAAGTAGCTTTATATGCAACATGGCTGGCCAGATCATTGAAATATTCATCGATACAAAATTATTTGAGTGGCCTGAATTATTTCTTGCGGTCGCATTCAGAGCCTTTGATTGACTATTCTAATTTTACCTTAGCATTAACACTAAGAGGGATATGGAGAGTAAAAGGGGATACTCCGAGAAGGGCAGTTCCTATGCTTCCACATATGTTTCAAGCGATTTTTTCTGAATTAACGGATAATCGAGGACATGTAGCCTGGCGTGCTGCAATATTGTGTTCATTTAGGGGGCTGCTCCGTAAATGTCAGGTAACGGATTCGGAATCCACATTGCTAAGGAAGGACTTCAACTTCCAGGACTGGGGGCTGATAATGACCCTACGACGTTCAAAAACGATTCAGTTTAAGGAACGGATACTAGAGATTCCTATATCAAGATGCCCCGACCGGGCGCTTTGTGCAGTACATTGGACGGAGCTGCATTTTAGGCAGGTGCCAGTTCCTAGTGGATCGGCGGCTTTTCAGATTCCAGTATCTCAGGATGTTTTTGCTCCTATGGATTATGACACGTATCAGAGCATGTTAAAATTGTTTGCTTCAAAAGCGGGCTTGGATGTTACCCACTTGAGTTCCCATTCACTTCGGAGAGGGGGGTGTACGTTCTTGCACATGTCAGGTGCAACTATTGAGGAGATTCATACAAGGGGGGATTCGGTATCGGATACCATTTATGACTATATTAAGACCCCGTTATCTTCTCGGATTATTAATGATATGCGGGTAGCCACTTTACTGTCATCGACACATAATTAGTTGGGTTGGGGGGATCCGCGAGCGGTTCCTTTGAGCAGTTATCCTAGCCAAGGTCTAGTAATTAAAACTGATCAACCCATGCTTATGTTGTCTCTTCTGTTTCTAGTCCGTAGCCTAACTTTATAGCCAGGTTAAACATTATCATTGTATTAAAAGGCGGAGCGGCTCACACTTATTCTGGGGCTGATTATTACTGCCCAGTAGATTTGGCAGGTGTAGCGCCACCGCGTGTTCGTGCCCTGCGCCCAGCGCCCTGCGCCCCACTGTTCGGCCAGTTCGCACCGGGTTTTCAGACTTTGTAACCGGTTGGGCAGTTATCCTAGCCAAGGTCTAGTAATTCAAACTGATCAACCCATGCTTATGTTGTCTCTTCTGTTTCTAGTCCATAGCCTAACTTTATACCGTTATTTTTGTTTGTTTTTTGTTTGTCTTTGGCACAGGTTTTAGCATTTCTTACTATGCTACTTAGTTACGTTTCTACAGACTATACTACGACAGATTGAGTGTGGTCTCTCCATTTGTCCTTTTGGCCTTTATCTGTGCTTCTTGTGACCTTTAGACCTTCACCCTTAGGTCACCTTTCATTCCGTCTAGTTTGCCTGTGGGCCTTGTAATCTACTTGCGTGCATGTGTGTGTGTGACTTGTGAATTTATCGGTTCCCTAGTCTAATCGGTGGCCTGATTTCATGCCCGTGCCTTGTTATGTAACTAGTTTGCATGTTATTTGTTATGCCTGCTGTGGCTGTCTTTGTCCCTGTGGTTTCTGTTTCGTTTCGTTGGGGTTGCACCACATGCTGTTGTACCCGGAAAATGTGCTTTCGGTTTCTTGTGAATGTAGTATTGTTTTTTCCTATTAATTCATATCAGCGTGTGTCATCTTGAAAGTTCTTTGTTATTGTTCCTGCCTCCCACTCGCCCTTGTGTGATAAATATCGTATCCTGTCTCCTATTGCCAATTCTTTGTGTTCTCTTCCTGCATGCTTGTCATAGCATGTTTTTTGTTTGTGTTAAACCCTTTTTATTTGGTTTTCGTTTATCACTGTCACTTGTGGTTTTAGTGGTTTTTCTATTATCGGTAACTTTGATCGTAGCCTTCGGCTCAATAGGAGTTGTGCTGGAGATGCGTCTAACTCTGTTCGCGGAGTGTTTCTAAAATTTAATAGGTGTATATTGTAATCTTTCCCTTCGGCTACGGCTTTTTTTATCATGGTCTTAACTGTCTGTATGTGTAGTTTGGCTTGTCCGTTACTTTGCGGGTAATGTGGACTCGAAAACGCTGCCTGGAACTCTTACTCTTTTGCGAACTGTTTGTAGTCACCACTCGCGAATTGTGGACCATTGTCTGATACCACCGTTGTCGGTATGCCGTGTCTGCCGAAAGTCTGCTTCATTGCTTATATTACCGCTGTGCTTGTTGTTGTGTGTAATTCTATTACTTCTGGATACTTTGAGAAGTAATCGACCATTAGTAAATAATTTTGGTTTCCTATTTGAAATAGGTCTACTCCTATTTTCGTGTATGGGAGTTCGGGTATAGTGTGTGGTTGTAACGGTTCACTGTGTAGTTTCTTGCGGTATTGTTGGCACAGCGTGCATTGAGATACTTTATCTTGTAGCTGTGTCTGCATGTTTGGCCAAAAAACGTATTCTCTAGCTAGTCGTTTGCTTTTGACTATTCCTTGATGTGTTTCATGCAGTTTTTCTAACATCGCCTTCTGTAGTGTTTTCGGTATTATTACCCTGTCCCCCTTTAGTAGTACGTCCCCATGTTTGGTGATTTTGTGTCGGAAGTTGTAATATGGTGTTGTGCATTTGGGGTTTTCATTTTTTACCTCCGACCAACCGTGTTTTATTAGTTTGAGGACCTCTGTCAGTACTATGTCTTTGCTTGTTTCCCTGGCGATTTCGTGCCAGGATTCTTGGAGTATCCCTACCACTGCCACAGTTATGTCCTTGTCGAACAACTCATTTGGCCTTGTAGACTCACTGTGGTCCTGCGATAATGTATCTGCAACGAACATGTTACAACCCTTAATATATATCAGCTCTAGATTATAATTTTGTAGGCATATTCTCATGCTTTGCATGCATGCCGATAGCTGATGCAGTGGTTTATGCATGATTGTCACTGGAGGTTTATGGTCGGTTTGTACGGTGAGTTTTTTTCCGAAAATGTAGTCGTGAAATTTTGTGCAGCTGAAACATATCGCTAGCAGTTCTTTTTCGATAACTGCATAACTACTCTGTGTATCGTCTAATGCTTTCGACGCCATTGCTATGGGTCTACCTTCTTGGAGGAGGGCAGCTCCAAGGCCGGACTTGGATGCATCTACTTGCAGAGTTATGCTTATTCTTACATTGTAGAACCGTAGTACCGGGGCATGCGTTATTAGATGCTTCAGTTTTTTAAATGCGGATTCCTGTTCCGCCTGCCAATGCCATGCAACCTCTTTTGTGGTCAACACACGTAATGGTTTCGCTATCTGTGCTAAGTTTGGGATGAATTTTCCTACATATGCGACCATGCCTAGAAATCGCTGTACTGCTTGCCTAGTGGTTGGTGTGGGCATGTCGTTGATTGCCTGCACCCTCTCAGTGTTTGGTTTGATACCTGCACTTGTTATCACATGTCCTACATACTCGACACTGGTTTGGCATATGGTACATTTGTCTGGATTCAACCATAGGTTTACCTCTCTTGCTCTGCTTAAGACCGCTTTTAGATTGTCATTGTGTTTTTCGATTGTCTTTCCATATACCAGTATATCATCTGTTACAACATTTACTCCAGTTAAACCTTTCAATATGCGGTTCATCTCATAGATGAAGATATCTCTTGCTGTTTAAATGCCGAATGGCAAGCGGGTATACCTGAATCGACCCCATGGTGTGTTGAACGTGCATAGTTTCGAGCTGTCAGTGTCTAACTGGATCTGCCAGTATCCGCTTTTGGCGTCGATGACTGAGAAATACCTTGCCCCGTCCAGTTTTGCCACTACCTCTTCGATTGTTCTCGTTGGGTATGGACCCCTCTGTATTGCCCTGTTCAGCTTAGTAGGATCTAAACACACTCAAATTTTGTCCTGTTTTTTAACAATCGCTATGGAGCTCACCCATGTTGTCGGTTCTGTTTCTTGAACTATTACTCCTAGCTGTACCATTCTATCTAGTTCTGCTTTTACTTTACTTTCTATTGCGTGTGGTACTTTTCTCGGCGGATCTACTACTGGAGAGAAACTTTTATCTACATATATTTTTGCGTCTACTTTTATGGTACCGAGGCCAGTGAAAACGTCATTGAAAGACATTACTAGTTTGTGCGCATCACTGCTTTCCTGCATTGCCTGTGTCCCTACGGTGTCGACCAGAGACAGGATGTGTAGCCGGACACACGCATCCTTTCCAAGGATTGGACACCCTCTGTCGATGACTTGGAATTTCAGCCATTGGTCTCGTAGACGGAGCTTGGTCTCGCCTGTCGGGTTGATCATCTGGCCGGTGTATGTTATCAGGCGGCATCGTGGCTTGGTCATCTCCGCTCCTTCGATCCGCACGAATACGTCCATCGGTATGATGTTCGCTTCTGAGCCGGTGTCTAACTTGAAATTTACCTCTATCGATCCGACCGGGATGCTTGCGAACCACAGATCTGTAGATTTGTTGTTGTCCGATGATATCGCGCCGATGAACAGCTCATCCATTTGTAGCTTGTCTTGCCAGTTGTCATTCCCACTCGTCTGTTCCATCGTTATTTTGTTTACTGTCGTCGGCTTGCTCTGGCACACTTTGGCGAAATGTCCGATCTGATGACAGGCGGAGCATGCCTTCCCTTTGGCTGGGCACGCGTCCCTGTCGGGTCGATGCACGTACCCACACCATGCGCATTCCGGCTGCGGCCCCGCGCTGCCGTGTTGGTTTCCGATCCATCTCTGTCCCTTCCTTAGCGGCCGTTGCTGTTGGTATCCGTGTGTTCATTGTTGCAGCTGATCATATTTTTGTACTGCATCTATGGCGTATTCACTGTCACTCGATGTTGTTATTTGTTTCGCCCGATGTTCGCTCATCCGACACATTTCTTCACATAGCTGCAGCATTAGTTTTGGAGTTTGCAACAGGCGGTCTCGGAGGATGTTGCACCTAATTCTGCTGACCTACCTGTCACACATCAGCGATTCCTCCAGAGCCCTGTATTGGCAATGTCCTATTTTATCTCTGATCTCCCATATATTAGCGTCCATGCTCTCTTGGCCTTGGTTATGCGCTTTACAATGGTATCTTGTGACTGTGATGTTCGTTCGTCCTTCACAGTATAACCTGAATGCTTCCTTTAACGGTGCAATTTTGTCCACGTCGGCAGGGATGAAAGTCATCGACTGATGCGCCTTCTGAGCCTCGGCTCCCGCTACGTGCAGAAACACGCAGCATTGTACTTTTTCGCTCCTGCTCAGTACTCCCGCAGCTGTGGCATATATATTGTATGCGTGGATCCATGCTTTCCAGCTAGCTGCTACGTTGTCATCCAGGTTGAGTGGCCCTGGAGGTTTCAAACCTGAGAGTGCCATGGCGTATCAAAAGGTCCGCTTTCGATCTGACACCATGTAATGTTACCTGGAATAACCGACTACACACGATGGCGTCTCGTTGCGTAATGTTTTATTTGGGTTCGTTACAGTCGGTGCTGCTCGGCCCGTCCTGGGTTTCGGTTTCGGGTCTCGCGGCCCGGTACATACATCACAGGCTTTGCATATCTTTGCTGTGTAGTACTTCTCAGTAAATTGGTACAGTTGCTTGTCAAAACTATAGGCTCAAAGCATCATTGAAGTAGTGCTGCCCCGGGCCGCGCACAATTTCAACTGCGCTGCTGTCGGAAGTTCAAAACTACCGTAGTGTATTGGACATTAGTTCAATTAGTTTGAACATGACAGACCGGGCACCCCCTCCTCCAGTCACATGACACAGGCAGGTGACCTGGATGTGTAGACAGGTTCCAGTTTCGTCCATGTACCTCTAGCATTGCTCTTCCATAGCAACATACATAGCTTCAGTTAGCACCTCCCTCTTAGCTAAGATATAAATAAATACACACTAGTAATAAATGAGAGATAAACAGTAAGTAAGTCACAAAGTAGCGCAAACCAATAGGAGATGCCACCCTTAACAACCACTCATCACATTAGTGCCATGCATGGTGTGCAGATGAACTGAGGGGAGGTTGTAAAATTCTCCGATTAAGTATATATTGAATATCGAGATGGCTAAATATGAAATAGTACTCCCTTTGTAATGCTCACACCGGGGGAGGGAAACAATGCCCGTTTAAGCACAATCCCTCCCCCTTATCTCGCCCAGCCAGACGGTCACCACATGTTATTAAGCCCATGATAGCCAGGTGGTGGCCAAAGCTGGGTGGGAGGGGGGTGAGTCCTTAAAGCAGCCAATTGTGAACTATGTTAGGGAGTGATCATGTGGGCTGGGAGTGACTGGTGTGCATGAGTGTAAGAGCCAATAAGAATGTCTATGACATCCACTGTTGCAATAGGCCCAGGCGCCACAGTGGCAGAGGAATGGCCAGCAGAGGTACAGTCTGCTGTCTGGAAACTAGAGACTCTGACCGACCACAGGCAAACGGTGAGTATTGCGATTAACGGCGCAATACTGACCGCATTGGTGGATACGGGAGCGGCACGTTCAATGATAAAAATCCCTAGTTGGCAGCGGTTGGTAAAATTAGGAGCAGCGAGTGAGAGGTTGGAAGCAGGAATTGGATTGCGCTCACTGTCCGGGCACTTATTGATGACAAAAGGAATAGCGGAGGTAAATATATATGATGTCAGGATTAATTGTTACGTTGTAGAAAGTTTGCAGCATGATATGTTATTAGGAACCGATGCGCTATTACTATGTGGCGCCACCTTACTGTATAGAAGACACCAGGTGGTGCTGTGTAATATCACACATGAATGGGGATTGCGGGAGATGAATGTGATACGGGAAGATATCTCGGACAGGGAGACATAGAGAAAGGCATATCCAGAGGTGTTTCCATCAGCAGATGGGCCGCTGAAAGCCACAAATGTAGTGGAGATGCATATTGATACCGGGTCAGCACACCCTATCAATCAACGCCCATACCGCATGCCACTGGCAAAACACACCATGATGGAGGATGAACTGCGTTGTATGCTAGAACAGGGCATTATTGAGCCGAGCTGTAGCCCATGGGCATCACCAGTGACGATGGTGTCGAAAAAGGATGGAACAATGAGGATTTGCAGGGACTATCGCAAACTGAACGCGGTAACCCGCAAAGACGCCTACCCAATCCTGAGAATACAGGATATTTTTGATCAGTTGGGTGGCACGAAGGTATTCATGACACTGGACCTTAAAACAGGATACTGGCAAGTCTGGGTTGGAGAATCGAGTCGAGCAAAGACCGCAATTGCCATGCACATGGGACTGTTCCAGTTCACACGGATGCAGTTTGGACTGTGTAATGCGCCGGCAGTGTTTCAGCGCATGATGAATGCGATATTGGGGAAGCAACTGGGGAAATATTGTCTAATTTACTTGGACAATATAATCATATACTCCCTGGATGTAAACTCACATCGTAGCCTTGTGGGCGAAGTATTGAGGGTGTTGCAAAGTGAAGGACTTACCATTAAGCCATCAAAATGTGAATTCACAGTAACAGAGGTGAAGTTGTTGGGTTTTGTTGTGGGTAAGGACGGTCTAAAAGCTGACTCGGAGAAAGTTGTTGCCATCTGCGAAATGGCAGCCCTGACCTCATAACAAGAAGTTTGACGCCTACTGGGCTCCGCAAACTACTACCGGCAGTTAATGCCTAACTACGCTGACATAGTCGCACCCATAATGGCACTGACAGGTAAGCATGTAAAGTTTGTGTGGACAGAGGTGTGCCAAAGCACTTGGGACGAGTTGAAGGAACTATTACTTAACAGTGTAGTATTACAGTTTCCTGATCCATTCAAGCCCTACAAACTATACACAAATGCTTCTGACTACAGTATGGGCGTGATACTGGTGCAAGAACCGATCCTGTATATGAAAGGGGAAGACAACACCTGGGCAGACATGTTGTCATGGCTGAGACCGACCACGGATTCTACTGAACCGGAAGAAATGGCCATGGTCGATATTTGCGTATCGGAAGAAGAGATACCGTTTGGGCACTATCAATTGGACAATGCGGAGTTGCTAACAGCCCAAAAGGAAATGCCAGAATACAAGTTGGGTGGCCAGGATACACAAGAGTTTGGGCTGCAAGAGAGCTTGCTGTACACACTGCGGGCACCACATGGAAAATCAAGCTACCCGAGATTGATTCTCCCAAAGGTATTCAGAGAGAGAGTAATCAAACGTGCGCACCGAGAGGTGGGTCAGATGGCACAGGCGAAAACTATGGCGAGAATACAAGAACACTTTAACTGGGCCGGGATGGCATGGGATGTATGGGAGTATATATCCACATGCGGCGCGTGTCAGGTAAATCGCACCAAACATGATAAGCTGCCTACAACCGCCATGCCACTACCTAATGCGCCAGGTATAATGGTAGCAGCGGACTTGACGGGCCTGTTCCCAACCAGTCCAGAGGGAAATCGTTATTTACTCTCCATTCTAGACCATCCTGTACAGGGTGGGTAGAGGTGAAACCACCACCCGACAAATCAGGGCAGGGTATTCAGGACTATTTGATACGCGAATACATACCGCAATACTCGGCATCAGAAATTTTCCTAGCCGATAATGGTGCCAAATTAAAAAATCAACTAGTCATGGGTGCTTTGCGGCACCATGGGGTAGAGATACGCCATATCACCCTACCACCCCTAAACCAATGGAAGGGTGGAGCGATATCACCGAACACTAAAAACCATTCTAAAGAAATTGGTGAACAGTAGAGCAAGTCAGTGGGAAGAATTCCTGGGTGATGCAATACTGGCGTATTGGACAGTGTGCTCAGGAAGTATGGGATTATCCCCGTTCTATCTAACATATGGGCGCCATCCAAACAGACTGTATCTAGGATTGAAGCAACAGACGGTGGAGACAGGAGAGGAGAGAGTGGAATTCAATCGGGCATGACATATTGAAGACCTGTCACTGGCGCTGTGAGAGGCATTGGAGAATCAACGGCAAAGCCGACGATACAACCAATGTCTCCTAAACCAAGAAGCAAACGTGCCAGAACTAACGTTGCGGGATGCAGTAATGATTAGGTTGAATGAGAAGGGAGCCCTGGACAGACAGTACGACCCGGGGTATATTATTACCAGGATATGGGGTCAGGTGATAAGAGTGGTAGGACAGGGTAATGTCAGAAAAGTGCTGAACAGAGGTAGTGTGTTAAAGGTAGAGCCAGGGATTGAGTGGGAAGGAATGCTACCACGATTAACGCACACGCAAAGACACGCAGCGCGAAGAGAGAGCGAGCAGCGTGTTATGACCGAACTGCCAAACCCAATGCGAGTTGTGAAATGCCCACTTGGCAGCGGGCCAGTAACGCGGGCGCAGACACGCATAAGCTCAGCGTCAGACAACACGCAGTAGTATACAAAATAAAGTATGGGAAAGAGACCAACATTGTAATCGTAATTTTATGGTTGTCACATTTTTATTGTTATTTTTATGTATTCGCGGTGGAAAATGATTTAATTGTCAAGTTGGTGAGATACGAGGTGGATACGACGCGGGAACAGACGGCGCAGTTGGTATCAGTAAATCCTGCAAACCCAGGATGTTACAACCGTTATCTGTGTACAAATGGCCGAGTACCGGAACACTCAGACACAAATGGCCAGATAGGGATATGTGGAGGCTTGGATTAGGGATTGAGGCAGATTACGCACATTGAGGATACAATGGTGGTGATGTAACCAGGAACATGGGAGCCCGGAACAATCGGACAAGGCTGGATGATGATAAGCACGAATAAAACCAATACCAGAATTTGAGGATTACTGCGAGCAAGCTGAACCACAGCCCTGATGGAACAATAGAGAGAGATAGGGGAACAACGGGAGCATGGAGAGTCGATGTTACAAAACCAAATTAAGATAGTTGAGGCTAGAGCAGAGAATTACCCATTCTATACAAGTAATTGAGACAGCTATGGCGGTGTACCATGCCAATCAGGCCCAACATCGCCGGCTGGAAATGCAACTAGAGAGGGGCGAGCTCACAGAGGATCTCCTGAGGAAACCTAGGTTAATGGAGGTGCTATGAGCTGCTCGAGAGGCAGGTTTTGAGGGGTTGCCGGTGCATTGGTACTATGAGTTTACAGCAGTTGCGCGGGTATGGGGCAGAGAAGGTCACTTGGCATATAGTGTCGCCTTACCGTTTGTTGCGAGTGAACAATACTTACTCTTCGGTCTCAACTATCTACCGGTGCGGGTCGGCAATGCTGACGTCCGTACAGTGGTAGGTGCACCATAGGTGGCGGTGAGCACAGAGACAAGCGCGAGCTTTGTGCCCACGGAGGGTATGGGTAGAGGTCCGGAGGTGTGCTGGCCGGTGCCAGAAACAACCGTACAGGGCTGCGAAGCCGCAATGGTTACAGGTGCACTTCCAGTACAATGTACATTGAGAGTGCACCGAACACCTACAGGGTCAGCAACAGTAATACCTCCCCAGCACGATAAGACAGGGGCTGCGATTGCACCGCATAGAGCAGGCATGGCCATGTCGGTGCACTGCCGTGATACCAACATTGATGGAGCTACCACAAGGGTGCACCAGATCAATAATAGTTTATTGATCTGTGATAACACCGAAAAATTGGTTTGTTTCAAAACGACACATATATTTCCCATAAGGTAGATTGCTTGAAATTATCCCTGAAAATAGTTTACATCTCATAAAATATCACTTAGTGTAATTTAGTGTATGTGTATTCACCAACTCCCCCATCTTCCACTGTGGAAGATATAGTTGTGACCCGGCGTGCTGGATCACAACTTCAGTCCTTCCTGAGGGACCAGCGGAACTTAGAACACACGTATTGCTGGTCCACATATAAAGCAGACTCCGATACTCTCTGTCAAACTTCCTCAATTCCCCGTCAGGTGGGGCAGCATCGGGGAACCACAAACCACTCGCCGTCCGGATGCTTTGTTTGGGGTTAAGAGTACCTATGCTAGTGGCATGTTCTTCCAAATCGCAGTGAGATTTCCGATGACTGAAAACCATCGTAATATTACGCAGCGAAGAATCTGATTAATAGTCACCACCAAAGTAATTACTCTTACACATATATACAGCCTTTCGATGTAGTTAATATTGTAATTTGCTTCAATACCCTTATCTTTTATATATACGGGTCATATCATTATTTGGCTGCATTACTTAAAATCAATTATTCTTTTACTTTATTTCCACCTCTAATAGCAAAATAATGTAATTAAAGCATTAATGCATATAATGGTGAAACACTGTGCATCAGAATAGGAGAGTAGGTTCACGGCGAGAACCGTCTGAGGTTATGTCATACTAGATACCGAATTGTGAAATTGTAATTTTCTAGTGGCTTTATAATGTTACCCGAAAGACATGCATTGCTACTGGTACCATGGTGAAACAAGCTATTCAGTCACTTATGACCCTGAGCCAATCAGTACTTAGTCGCTGATCAGGTAGCCATGCACATGGAGAAGGTATGTTGACTACAGTTGCTTCATCCTAGCAAGGTGCCACATGTTACGTGCACCTGATAAAGATGCCGGCGACGTGCGTCTGTACTTGGCCTGTCTCTGGTCCGCTGGGCCCTGGCATGTAGCAGTGACATCACGTCACATTACGTCCACTATGTAGTTGTTGTTGTATTAGTTCGATAGCATTCGGACTATAGCAAACCAAAGTATTAACAGTTAACAAACGATCATCTTAGTCGTGATTAATGAAACACATTTGCATATATTGATTGTCTTCGGAAATTGCTGGAAGTTCAATGTTTTAGTGCAGACGGAGAATTATTGCAATGAATAAAACTAACCCATTATGTATGCAGAATATCTGTTAGCAATTTGCAAGTCATGTAATCCCTGGCAAATGGCAGCATGCCTTCCACATTAGCACTAGAAGCCGTCAACATGTCTGCCACCTCACCACTGGAAAATGTCACCATGCTTGCTCACATAACCACTGGTGCTTGGGAAATGGCATCATAATTGCTTTATAACCACTGATGCCTGGCAACATGCTTTCCATATAACATCAGATCCCTGCAGTGTGCATCATTGTGCAGCCCCTCATTGTATAACTGCGGGGAGTCCTATCACCCTCCGCTTGGCCCGTCCTGGTCACGTGTCCTACCTGGTTAACGTCACGTGTCATGCACATGTGCAAGGCTTGCCGCTAATTGCGCCATGTCTTCTATTAGTCTGGTGCAGTGTTGCGTTACATACTAGCTGTCAGTAATGGCGGGATGATCTGCCGAGCCGGTCACCTGGCTCCTTTCTGTGGACATCCGTGGATAGTGTCAGCCCTACCGCTGCGTACATCAGCCCTACCGCTGCATACATCAGCCCTACCGCTGCATACATCAGCCCTACAGCTACATACATCGGCCCTACTGCTGCGTACATCGGCCCTATCACTGTGTAGAGTCCAATGCTCGAATATGTGTCTGTTTAGGCAGGCTATGGTGAAATCAATACAGACAAAGAGAAAGGAAGAGTATAAAGTGTAAAGAAGAAGAGAGAGTCCAGCCCTCTGGTTTATTATGTATATGGTTACATGGGTTCATTGTAAAGTATCACCCCACCCATTTCCCCCAATGGGAAACAAACATTCTTGGCCCTACCAATAGGGATCCAGCATTCCTGGTCCCCATGGATACCAGTGGTATGCCCACCACCACAAGCTGTATGGCCCCATGGCCACCACCAACCTTGATCCCTATCCCAGCAGAGGGGGTAGGCCCTGAGTGCAATCACACCCAGACCTGCCAGCACCACTATGCCTATTTACATCCCACTCAGGTACCACCAACCAATACATATATATATATATATATATATATATATATATACATGTGCCTGGTCACGTACACTGATCAGTAATAGAGCATTTGCTCTATATCAGAATATTTTACAAGGTACTCCGCCCCTCCACTTCTTACCACCTGCATCCCAAAAATGCAGCGAGGAAAGAAGTTTACATCTTTACGTTGTCACCATCTTGCCTTGTTGAAGCCACCAACCAATAATCAATAATATCTAACATTTTTAATGGATAAGGTTTCTGACTTTGAATAAACAAATAAATCTAATAAATTGTATAATCATCGTTTTCTCCACTTAAGAAGAATATAACCCATTTCTGACATTCAATATGATGTTAAAAGATGCATGCTAACAAGTTGTGACCATTTTTAGTCTAATCCGACCTTTTTCCACCTCTGTGACATTTCAGAGGTCCTTGTGACACTCTAGAGGTCAGTGTTCAGTCCGACAGTATTGACCTTACATTGGTACAAATCAGATTTGGCATTACTACCTAATCGATATGCTTGGCCCACCAATTTTGTCTTTCCGGCTGTCAAACTCAGAGTAACCCAATGACGTCAATGGTAGATGTGTGGTTGTTCGACAGGTCTCCATAGATTTAACATTACAGATCTCAGTTCTATGAGAAACAAGGCTTAAGCGGTTTGAATCAATGACCTACTTTCATGGACTATTTTCTTGCAGAGACCAGCCAAATACTCTGATTTCACCAAAAATATGTCATTTTGAGTGGACATAAATGCAGAAATAGATTCAAAATGTCATTTTGCTCATTATGTACAAGTATCTTACATCAAATATCAGTTTGAACAAAAATAGCACGATCGCCAGAAAGCCATATACTCACAGAGAAACCCAACGATTCTGAATCGTTGGGTTTCTCTGTGGGTCAGCGTCAAAATGTAAACAAAGCCATGACAGCGGTTCGCTTTGAACTTTGAAATTACAATGGCTATGTCTATATTATTAAATAATAATAGATTTCTAGCTTTTAACTGTAGTTTTACATGCTGTAGGGGTTTCCATACACTTTCTTCAGCAGTTTTGTAAAGTGATTAATGATGTCAAGAAAAGAAATTGTTATCACCTTTTAGCTGAGCTGTCCCTACAGACTCGCTTTTGTAAAGTGATTAAGAAAAAAGAAATCTTTCTATTCATTTGAGCTGAGCTCCCAACAAACACTTGCTTTTGTAAAAATGATTAGAGTTCATACAATGCCCTAGGCATTACCTATGCCTTCCCAGGCATTATCTCTGTCAAAAAGCAGTGGAAAAAACCTCATGCAATCGCCTAGTGAACAATAGAGAAAGAAAAGGGAAGAATCTTTCTGATCATTTCAGCTGAGCTCCCAACAGATGCTCGCTTTTGGAAAAATGATTAAGGCTTCTTCATGCCCTAGGCATTACCTATGTATCCCCAGGCATTATCTATTCTATTACAATGTGAAAACAGAGAAGAGTATTTTTATGTTAGATCAATTCAATCCAATTACGAAATGCTCCAGTGTCTGGCCCGGTTTATGGGGGACTTCTTGTCGTTCGCTTTTAATGATCTATATTGTATCTACTCTATGCCTGTGCTAGACGTGTACAATTTTAAAATATATATTATATTATTATAATTTTTATATTTATTTTGATTAAATAAATTTATTTAAAAGAATTTAATATATATTATATTATTATATTTATTAAGTAATATCAATATATAGAATCATTCTCTATAGAAATGGAAAGTGATTTATGAAAGTTAACTTAATTAGTATTTTATTTGATATTTATATTTGTTTTATGCCTTGTAATATATCTAGTAATATAGAATAGATTCTCTAGATATCGTAATTATTTTATTTCATGTTTCTAAGTGTTGTGGGTATTTAGTTATGCATTTCAAACAAAATAAACATATGTATGGAACTCTATCATAGTTCGGACCGATGATGTCATGCCCATGCCAATCTTTTGTCATCCATCTCAAAAAGAATCTTATGCATGACAAAACTCTCATGTCCATTATGTTTTGTCTAATTTTGGTTCAACCGCCAGTGAAATAACTGTAAATGGAGCTTCAGTCAAGCTCGATGAAAACGGTAGTTGCTTAGCGCGCGTGGCCGTTGACACCTGATAAGAATAGACTCCCACGCTGAGCGTCTGATTATATATAAATGGATACCGTATATTCGCGAAAGAGTTACCCCTTCCCGAATAGAAGAACTGTATCTGCTATTAGCATTCACTTTTCTCCAAGTGAGTACAATGAGTACGAAAAGAGTACATAGATTAGTAGTCTGAAATAAATTTTTGGGATTGAGAAATTACTATGATTAATACAGTAAGTAATGCATGAATCAAGGTGCTGTGTCATGCCGTCTTGTTCCTCCATGCATCTGTCCAGTAAGATTTTTGGAACTAGAAAAGTTAATGCATACTCAATGCTGTCTCTGAAACACTAGCATGCAACATCTTTGGTCTTTTGCATTCGTCCCCGCATCCAGAGTTTTGCTTCTCCACCTGCTTAGTCTACCCCAAAAATGAATCCAGAGCATCTAAGTTGGTGTTCAGTTTTAACAAACCCAGAGCATTTCCATCATTACTGTGACAGTTCAGAGGTTTTCCAGTAGATAAACAAGTTTCAGCTCGATCAACTAACCACAATCTCGTGTCTGCCACATTACGTATTATGCCAAGTGCACACCTGCACTAGACCTGGCTACAGATGCACTAGACCTGGCTACAATTAACCTAGATAAATAGAAAGTCAATGGGAAAACAATTCATCTGTTAATTGTTAGTGTGACATTATGCTCACCACCGGTGTACTTTTTACCGTCTATGTCATGATAGAATAACAAGATTTCAGTGGAGCGTGGTCTGTGTAAATAGTAAATTCAGCACCATATAAATAAGGTTTTAGTGTAATTAATGAATAAATTATAGCAACTGCTTGGTTTTTTTATCGTAGGATAATTACGCTGAGCAGAAGAAAATCTAGTACTTATTAGATGTACAGGCTTATCTATCTCCTTTTCATCTTCCTGTACTAACACACCACCCAAACTGTACTCATAAGCATCTGTATACAATTTATAAGGCTTAGAAGGATCAGAAAGTTTTAGAAGGACACATTCTAATAATAGACTTTTTAACTCATTCCAAGCATTTTCACAGAAAGCTACATTTATCACTAGTTAAATAAGTAATAGGTGCTATGACATCAGCATAATTAGGAATTAATTATCGATTATATTCGGCCGATCCTAGCAAATGTCATACCTCCTTTTAACTAGTCGGAGAAGCCATATCCCTAATTGCAGTAATTTTGTCAGGATCAGGTTTTAAATGTGCTTGACATACAATGTAACCCAACAGTTTTACCTCAGCCACTCCAAATTCACATTTAGATTCTTCAATAGTCATACAATTATCCTGCAAGCCAGCCAAAATGTCAGCTACATCTTTTTGATGACATTCCTCATCAGGTGAATAAATTATGATATCATCTAAATAAATCAAACAACATTTTCCACAAAAGTCATCATTCTTTGGAAAACAGCTGATGCATTAGTTAATCCAAATTGCATGTGTTTAAATTGAAACAGTCCAATATGCGTATTAATAGCTGTTTTTGTTCTACTTTCCTCATCTACCATTACGTGACAATAACTAGATTTTAGGTCTATAGTGGTAAAGATTTTAGCTCCATGAAGTTGATTTTAGCTCCAGAGGATAAGAATCTTTAGTTGTCACTGCATTTATCTTACGATAGTCCCCACAAAGACGAATGGTACCATCCTTTTTTGGCACTATTGTGACTGGTAAAGCCCAAGGACTACAACTTGCCTCTATAATATCATCTTCAAGCATTCTATCTAACTCTTTCTCTACAAGATGTCTTTTACTCAAAGGTATCCTATAAGATCTCTGATTAACAGGATATGCACTACACGCATCGATATGCATTTCTACAACCTTAGTAGCTGTGAGTTTAACATCAGATTCAGGAAATATAGGAGGAAATTGTATCTTCCAATAATTTAATTCTAGAGAACTATCCCACAAGGAAACAAATTTATCTCTATAACTAATTTCAGCTGCACAACTTTCCATTACATCTGTACCTATGAGCATATCAAAGCTCACTGAATCTACTACAAAGAAAGGACATAACATATCATAAACATAAATATATGCTATACCTACAGTAGGAATTAGATGTCCTGACAGAGATCTCAATCTACTACCTGGATACAATTGTCCATCGGATACACCGATGGCAATTAAAGACTGAAAAACAGACAAATGTCTATGCTCAACCTGTAATAGTTTATGTGCCTCTCTATGTTCTTCTCTATCCTCCCGTAATTCTGTCCTGTCCCTAAGATGAGACAAACGCTTCTCATTTTCCTCTTTAAGAATGTCTAGCCTAAGTGCCATCAATTTAGACCATACTTCTAGTGCTCCCACCTCCCCAGAATAATTTCCCAGTGTACATTGACCTTGGAACCAAGGTATAAACTCATCACACAGCAATTCCTCCTTTGCGCGTATCAGCGGCATCTTCAAGCTGCTGTTGTATGTGGTGGTAAAAAAGATTTAGCAGAATTGAATCCAAGTATACATATGTCTGTAAAGTAGAAGAAATAGTAAAAAAAATGATATACTGTATTACTATGCTCCCCCTCCGTGTCAAGGCTAAAGAAAATCTGAACGTAGTCCCGTAAAAGCTTTATTTTAGTGGCGATGCGAGGCTTCAATGACGGCACATTACAGACATACCATCAATAAAGTCTAGCAGACCTTCTAAAATAGTAGTAGTGTTGGAAATAATCGTTGACAAACCAAATTCGGAATAAATTTCAAACCCCCACAGAGTCGAAAAATAGTAGAGAAAACACTACCTACACAACGCACCAAACAAGCATTAGCCAGGAAGTTCTACTTGTTAAATTAACACTGTCGTGGTCACCAGTTTGTAGAGTCCAATGCTAGAATATGTGGCTGTGTAGGAAAGCTATGGTGAAATCGATACAGACAAAGAGAAAGGCACAGTATAAAGTGTAAAGAAGAAGAGAGAGTCCAGCCCTCTGGTCTATTATTTATATGGTTACATGAGTTAATTGTAGAGTATCACCCCACCCCTTTCCCCCAATGGGAAGCAAGCATTCTTGGCCCTACCAATAGGGATCCAGCATTCCTGGTCCCCATGGATACCAGTGGTGTGCCCAGCACCACAAGCTGTATGGCCTCATGGCCACCACCAACCTTGACCTTTGAGTGTGGTGATCCCTATCCCAGCAGAGGGAGCAGGCCCTCAGTGCAATCACACCCGGACCTGCCAGCACCACTATGTCTACTTACATCCCACTCAGGCACCACCAACCCATACATATATATATGCATACATGCGCCTGGTTACATACACTGATCAGTAATAGAACATTTGCATTCCCCCTATGCTGAATATTGGAATATTTTACACCTGCATATGTCAGCCCTACCGCTGCGTCCATCGACCCTACAGATGTGTACATCAGCCCTACTGCTGCATACATCAGCCCTACCACTGCATACATCAGCCCTACCACTGCATACCTTTGCCCTACTGATGTGTACATCAGCCCTATCACTGCATACATTCCCGGCTGCTGTGTACATCAGCCCTACCATTGCGTATATCAGTCCTACCACTGCATACATCGGCCCTACTGCTGAGTACATTGGCCCTACCAATACATACATCGGCCCTACCACTGCATACATTGGCCCTATCACTGCTTACATCAGCCCTACTGCTGCGTACATTGTCCCCACTGCTGCATACATCATCCCTACTGCTGTGCACATCAGCCCTACTGCTGCATATATTGGCCCTACTGCTGCATTCATCATCCCTACTGCTGCATACATCAGCCCTACCACTGCATACATCAACCCTACTGATATGTACATCAGCCCTACCACTGCATACATCAACCCTACCACTCTGTACATCGGCCCTACGATGGCATACATCAGCCCTACTGCTGCATACATCGGCCCTACCGCTGCATACATCGGCCCTACCGCTGCATACATCGGCCCTACCACTGCATACATCGGCCCTACCGCTGCATACATCGGCCCTACCGATGCATACATCGGCCCTACCGGTGCATCCATCAGCCCTACTGCTGCATACATTGGCCCTACCCCTGAATACATCAGCCCTACTGCTGCATACATCGGCCCTACCATGGCATACATTAGCCCTACCGCTGCATACATCAGCCCTATCATTGCATGCATTAGCCCTACAGCTGCATACATTGGCCCTACCACTACATACATCAGCCCTACCATTGCATACATCGGCCCTACCATTGTGTATATCAGCCTTGCCACTGCATGCACCAGCCATACCGCTGCGTACATCGGCCCTACTGCTGCATACATCGGCCCTACCGCTGTGTACATCGGTCCTACCGCTGCATACATTGGCCCTACTGCTGTGTACATCAGACCTACTGATGCATACATCGGCCCTACTGCTGCGTACATCGGCCCTACTGCTGCGTACATCGGCCCTACCGCTGCATGCATCTGTCAGCTGTCATCTCTGTGCCACGCCCCTCTTCCCACCAACTCGCCTCCATATATTTGGTGCAATGTCGTTCATGCTCCCAATTAGGGTCCATGTTTGAAAAAGTACCGATTGGTGTGGTATTTGGACCGCTTTGGGGAGTGCTGGTTGAACTGTTATTGAGCTTTTGAATCATTTAAAGACCCCCAATAGCCGATATCTACTTTTACTGCTGGGGGGTCGTTAAACAAACAATTTACTCATTTAAAATTGGGGCTTACATAACTTCTACCGATAATTCCTGGTTATTGTGATCATGTTTTCTATATATATGCTACTGCAGGGTCTGTCTATTTTAGTAGTTAAATGGCAGACATATGTCATGAAAGACATCTCCTCTAGTATTGTAATGAGGGCAGTTTGAATAGTTTATGTGCTTTTTTATTTCCACGGGTCTTCGTATAAAATGTAATATTGACAGTTGCTGGTAAAGTAAAAAGTATGCCGTTGTTTTTCCAACAAGCAATTAAATGGCAATGCTCATTCTGAAATTGCAATAACTTAAACTCGCATTCCATCGACTCCACTGTAGATACAACTGATACCTCTGATTCCTGCCCCCGGCAATACTATCGTGAAATAAAAATTCCCGACGGGCAATAATATTCCATCAGTATACTGCCCCTACAGAATATAACATACACACCTACACACCTTATTTACTAAACTTAAATCATCTTCAGCACCATTTTACATTTTTATATAACCAAACATATATCTGGAAATTGTTAGAGTCGTAAAGGGAAAACTTACCCTCCTCGGGAGAAATGTATTTGGGAGCCAACTTTATACCCATGTAGGCTTTCCTACTCGCAGGTTTACCCCCGTTGATCCGGGCGGACTCTTCCGGTGGGCAAATATTATTCTTTTCTTTTGGACGATTTTGGCAGCACGTTAGCTGGCGCTTCTTACTAGACGTTAAATATAGGGTCATTAACCCACTGTACCCGGAGTGAGATGCATCGCAGTAAAAACAAAGCCAACCAATATATAATTCTGCTAATATATGCAGCAGAATAAGGATTATTATGGTAAGAAAGAGGCCACAAGGGGCCAGCGGCTACTGGATGTCGCGTCGGTCGAGCTCTCGTCATTTTTTGTGGTTTCAATTCCCGTATACCAGTTGTGTAGGGTGGTTGTATATTACCATTTTAGGGTGGGCCGCTGGCTCCTTGTGGCCTCTTTCTTACCATAATAATCCTTATTCTGCTGCATATATTAGCAGAATTATATATTATGATGGTAATCAGGCCACAAGGGCCAGCCGCTACTTTGTATTGCGACTGGTAACTGGAATTGGTTGTCGTTAGTTGTAATTGGTAGTGCATTTTTCTACGTAAAAAAGCTATTGTCAACACATTTATTTGTTGCTTATTGCTTTTTATTCAACTTTTTTAGTAACTAACGGGTGACTCTTAAGTCTGATACATGTAAGTTTGTTCTTGGATAAATAAGTAAGTCCGTAAAGTCTTTAACAGTTCTGTTCCCTCTCCCAGATGTCCGGGATCAGGTTTGTTACCGTGTGACTGTTCACGACTGGTCGGTTGTAGAATCTCCTGAATGTACCTTCCCCCGACCACCCCGCTGATAGGAGGATCGTGGCTAGTGGTACCTGCCTCCTGGCCGCAGCGCTTGTCGTCGCGTGCCTGCATGAATAGGGGGTGTAGTCCCCCGTGTTTATTCCTGCTTCCCTCATCGTGCACTTTACATATCTCGTTAGGGTGTCCTGGGAGGCCCTTACATGTGGTGGCCTGGTGGTTGCGAACACGGCTGGTGCCGCTGTCCTGAGTTCACTCCTCTCCATGTATGTTTTGAGGTGGCTGTACACGCACAGTTCTGACACCTCAAATTCTTTGAAGCTTAATACCAGCGGGTTCCTGCTGGGATCATTAGACTTTAGCTTTGTGGTGTATGTCAGCGTGCACATTCCTTGATCCCACCTAAAGTCCTCCCGTTTCATTAACCCCAGTGCTTGTAGTCTTTGTCCCGTCGCCAACAAGAATAAACACAGTGTTCTCCTGTTAAGTCTGTCCACATTTAGCTCCTCTGTCGGTCCCCACCCCCGTAAGTACTCCAATAGGGGTTGTGGGTCCCAGATCGCTGTGTATTTCGGGTTAGCTGGCTTCAGGTTGCCTATCCCTTTGAGTAGTCGGCTTACTAGTGGGTGTTCCCCGAACGGCACGCCCCCTACCGTTACGAACGTGGACAGCAATGACCTGACCGTGTTGATGGTGTTACGTGCTGCCCCGCCCGAGAATAGCGTCTGTAGGTATGCTATGCCCTGTTGTATTGTTGGCCTCCTGGGGTTGATCCTCTCCAGATCGCAATGTGCTACCCATCTCCTCAGAACTAACGTGTATTGTCTCTGGGTGGCTGCTGCCCAGGAGGCCGTGAGCGTGTGGGCGGCTGCCCTGTTCATACCCATGGCCTCGAACATGCCACCTAGAGTGGTGTGACTCTCAGTCTCATGCTGTTCGTCAGTGGGAATCGCTTCCCCACATTCCCCTTCAGTGATAGCGTGCCTGGCTTCACCGGGATCGTCCAAGATGTTGTGTACCCTCTCAGTTTGCGCAGCAACGGGTACCAGGGCTGAGTGGGCCACTCCGGTGTCACCAGGATGCCTCTCGGTTGCTCCTGTATAATCTTGTTGATTACTCTCGACAGGCAGCTGAAAGGTGGAAATACGTAAGCATTAGTGTTCTTCCAGCTCAGTGAAAGTGCGTCTGTGCCCCTTGCCTGTCTATCGTATTCCCGTGTGACATATTGTTCTAACTTTTTATTGTCCCTGGACGCAAAGAGATCCACTGCGGGCTTTCCCAGTGTCTCGAAGATATCTTTGATAGTGTGGTCGTCTAACGTCCACTCCCCCGCATCTGTGAATACCCTGGATGCCCAATCAGCTTCAATGTTGTCCACCCCTGGGCAGAACCTGACAGATATGGTAATGTTTTTCTTTTCTGTAATTTCCCATATCTCTTCTGTCTCCTGCTGGCATGTCTTGGATCTCGCAGATCCCCCTTTTCCTATGCAGGCTACCGTTGTGGTATTATCTGCGAAGACCCTCACGTGTTTCCCTTCTAGTTTTTCGCCCAGGTGTTCTAGTGTGCGTCTCACTGCTCTTAGTTCTAGTACGTTAATGTGTGTGTTTTCCTTAACTGTCTCGTCCCATTGCTCCCCGTAGTGTGTTTGGTGTGTCTGACTGTAGTAACCCCAGCCGTGTGATGATGCGTCTGTATATAGACACACATCCACTGGTGTCGGTTTGTATGCTCTCATGGCTTGTTCTAGATTGTCAATCCAAAATTGGATGCATTCCCTCACCCTGCGTGTGAGTGTGCATGCTTTATCGTAGTTCCCTCTGGTTTCTCGTAGATTCCAATTGAGTGCCCGTACCATTGATTTGGATTTTATTCTAGCCCACTTGTTGCCCTGGTCTGTGGCTACTAGTTTACCGATTAATGCTGCTAGCATTTTGATTTTTAGGTTTCCCTCCTGTAGTACTTTCTTTGCGAAGTTTATCAGCTCCCCGCATTTTTTCCTTGGTAAGTCTACCCTCATTAAGTTTGTGTTTATTCGGAAACCCAGGAATTGTAGCTCCCGCCTAGGCTGCAGCGCAGATTTTTCTCTGTTTATCGTGAATCCTAGTCTGGTTAGCAGTTCTAACGTTAAGTTTACAGCCTCTGTTACCTCGGCCTCAGTGTTCCCTATCAGTATCGTGTCGTCTATGTAGAAACATAGTAATATACAGTGTTGTGACCTTAGGTAACTCATTACTGCTTTCATGATTTTGGTAAATATTCTGGGCCCCGAGCTTAGCCCGTTAGGTAGAACTCTGAACCTGTACCTGTTCCCCCCATGTAGGAATTGTAGCAGATCTCGGTCTGCCTCCCTTATTTCTAGGCTGTGGTAGGCTTGTGAGATGTCTATGCTCGCCAGCCAAGCACCCTGTGTTACTAACTGCATTACCGTAGCTAGCTGTTCCATTTTAAAATGTCGGTAGACTATGAATTCATTTAGTTTAGATAGGTTGAGGATAGGGCGGAAATCTCCGTCCTTCTTAGGTCGTAAGAATAGGTGGGACACGTAGGACCGTTTGGTGCTCATGGCCATTTCTATTATCCCTTGTTCATGCATTTCAATTACTTTTGCATTTAATATTTCGTTGTTTCCTTTACTATCTGACACCGGCTCTACTGCCTGTCCAGGTAAACTGGTGATTTCAATTTTTATGCCATTCACCATGAGTTTCACCCACACATTATCAGTGATACTCTCCCATTCTCTCGCTCTCCCCGTCACGCCCCCTGCTTTGAAAGTGCCAGTAATATTACTCACTTTGTCTATTGCCTTGCCGGTCGCGCTCTGCCCGTTCCTCGGCCCCGCCCCCCCCTGTGGGGGCGTGTCTGTCCTCCGCCGCTTTGGCGGTGGTGGTCCTGTTTGTGGCGTGCTGAGTACTGCTGGTTGTTTTGGGAAGCGTAGTAGGTTGGGCGGCCCCTCCCCTGGCCGCCTCTGTAGTTTCCCTGCTTTCTGTCAGGTCTTGTGTACTGCCTGCCGTTGCCCCTTACTATGGAGTTGGCTGTCTTCTGGTTCGCCTCCAGCGTGGTCACTTGTGCCGTCAGGTCCTCCCCTAGGAGGTACTTAAAGCCCCTGCTTCCCTCCTTTTTTGCCAGTGTTTTTATCTGTGTTTGCAGAGTCGGTCTCACATTGTCCCGTCTCAGTCCCAGGATCGTGTTGCTGGTGCGTGCGAGTAACTTTAGGGTAGTGACCAGTGCCTCCGCCATCTCGTTCTTAGACAGTGGTCTATTGGTCTCTATGCCGTCCAGTGCTTTTGCCAGCGGTCTAGCAGCATACTGCACGCCCCACTGGGCTGCCGCTAGAGCCGAGTCATTGTCCCTTACTCGCTGTTGTAGGGTGGGTTCTATCTCCGGGTTCATACGTGTCTTGTGGAGCACTTCCACATTCCCTGGTCTTGGGAGCACTGCGTAAAGTTCCGTGACCTCCGTCTTGGTCATCGGGTTGTTCCATAGCGCGGTTAGTAGCTTGGCCGTATTATCCGCCAAGTTTCCGCACTTCGCGTCCAACGGCGCTTTTTCCGCTGGTATAAACTGTTCCAGGTATGATGTTTCCTCCCTTGCCACGGCCTCCTGTGGCCGTGGAGCGGTCTGGGTGGGCGTGGCCGCGCGCGTTTGTGGTACCAACACCGGGGTTGGTGTTCTGACGCTGTAGGGCGGTGGTGGTGAGGCCATCGGTGTAGCCGGTCTTGCCTGCTGCACGTCCCGTCTGGGCAAGCTGAAGGCCGATGGTCTCGGCCTCTGCACTTGCTCGCCCCGAGGTGGTTCGCCTCTTGCTGCCAGTGCTGGGGGGGATGGTCCCTGCGTATCCCCCTGTGACCAGTTTATTGAGTAACCTGCCCTTCTGTTACGTATCTCCTCCTGTAGTTCAAGCTTCCGCGCCTCCAGGCGTTCTAGCTCTGCGATTGGGGTGGGTACGTAATCGGGTCCCCTCCACTGGTCTCCACACGCTGGGTCCGGTGGCGGGCTGAACGTGTTAGATAGGTCCGCTACCACCATCCTCAGTCCTCTGTGCATACCTCCCACTGGGGGTGGCGTGTACGTCGGTGAGGTGGCTGCTAGTACCAGCCTCCTCCCGTTACTATCCGTTTGAACCACAGTGTCCGGCGAGGGCGGTTCCTTGCGTGTCGTCGGATAGCTATGTTCATCCTGCGTGGGCGTCCCCGCCCCGTACTCCATGGTATCCATGTCCGCTTCCGAGTTAGTGTCCGACTCGTGGGGTAGCGGTACAAACAGTTCTTCCGGCGAGGAGTCTACCCTTTTCCTCTCTGCCTTCTCAATAAACTCGGACAGAAAGCTTGCCGCTCGCTCGCCTTTGGCATTGCCCGGGAAGCCCGTAGAGGTAGCGGGTGAGGGCGTGCGTGATATGTGGTGTGCCATGTTGAAGTGAGCCGTTAGAGGTGGTCGTGGTTTTGACCGTGAGTCCCGCCATCAGTGTCCGGCTCATATCCGGTTCGTAATTTAATTACGCCCCTGTTGCTGATTATGGCCTCAGCGGCGTCACCTCCTGAGGTGGCTCACCTGTTGGTTCGCGTCCCCGTGGCCTCGCCCTGACCCCAGGTTCAGCGTCCACGGTTGCCGCCCCCCCCCCCCAGCCGCACTCAGAAGGTGCGGTGGGTGTATGGAGGTGGGGAGGGGGGGGGGGGTGGAAAGGATCCCAACGATCCTGTCTGCTCAGCTTTGTGCTGCTGCCCCCCGCAGGAAAGCAGAAGTCCTTAGACTTACAACAGCTGACAACCGGTGCAGCCACCCGAGTCTAACCTCCGGTACAGGCAAGCCTGACCGCGCGCAACGCAGAGGTATAGAACGGACCCGTAGGTCTGGCCAAAGCCCAAGCCGCCGTGGCGGTGGTACCCAGTGGGTGCCATACTTACCAGGATAATATCAGCTCCTGTGATATTATCCTAGCCTCCGGTACAGTTTACACTGTCCGCGCGCAACGCAGAGGCTGGGTGCCTAGAGGCCACCCTCTGATACCTTATCAGAACGCTGTCGCGCACAGTGGTCGAGCCCACCTGCCGCGCAGCGCGTCGTATGACGTCCTGCTCTCTCGATAGCTAGTCCAAAAGTGACGAGAGCTCGACCGACGCGACATCCAGTAGCGGCTGGCCCTTGTGGCCTGATTACCATCATAATCAGCTCCCGAGAGGCTCTGAGTGGGGGAGAGCCGTCATGACGCGCGCCCGGGGGCGCTGCGGGTCGATAGTGTACACGCACTCATGCCGCCAGGTGGCCGGGTGAGCAGGGCGCGGCCCGTCGTCAGTGTCAGGCTCCCACAGCCGCCCGGCTTCCCGTCTGGTGATCAGCGCAATGTCGACACCGGCCAAGTGGGGAAACTCAGCTTAGGTCCAGTCCCGCTCCAGGTATCGGGCGGACGCGGAATGACGTAACTCTCATGCGCGTTAGCCAGTACAAGTCTTTAATAGCGCTAAGTAATTTGCATATTTAATCACCAAAGTAAGGAAGATAGGATGGGAACAACAATGACGTGTACTGAGGTGTGCACTCCTAAATTTGGACCCAGTATCAACAATATGTCTTGTTATTTTAATACAGGTGCAGGGCACTTCGATGCTTCTGTAAGAAAGTGAAAATACCCTTCACCGACGCTGGTGAATAAATACAATAATAGATTCTGCAATATAAACAAATGTACGGCTAGAACCCTACCAAGTTTGGTCATCAGAAGGCAGGTTATAGGTGCAAAGCGAGTTTAACATATATGATCTATGGTGAAGGATAGAGCAGGGAACGGCACTAACCCGACTTTCACTATATCAGCTGACGCTACCACCCAATTTTCTGGATCGCATCTTCAGCCCTTCTTCGGTGACGAACGCAACCCAAAATATACCTACTTAGCATGTTATCCATTGATCTTTCGATTACCAACAAAAGGCATATGTTCCCAATTTAGTTAACCGTGATCAATTGCAAATATTAACTCTTGTCCGTATTTACAATGGCTGTTTTCAATTATTGAGTATTTTTCTTGGAGGATATTATTGGGACAATATCAAATTGACCACTGATGCTTGGTGCTAGAGTCAAGTTTTCTGTTTGCTTAAGTTGCAGTTTGAATGCATTCTACTAGATCGTGCAACACAGGAAGACGACACGGCAGTAGGAATCTGGCTTTATTTCCTTCTCTGTACACACAGTTCGTCCCACATCACACCGGGGTCTTGTGGCCTGCTACTGAAAAAATCCACTCCCTCCTATTAAGACTAACACCCGCGCACCGTGCACACCACCAGCTGGCGCCCTGCCGGGCCTTATCCAGCAGTCTCCGTGACGGCTCCCAGGTGTTCTATGCGTGCGAGTAAATAACGGGCGTCACCTCACAATTGCGCGCTGGTCACGTGGATCACTTGACCTGCCGACACCAGCACACACACACCCGCTTGCTGCAGGCCCTGTGAGAGAGAGAGAGAGAGAGAGAGAGAGAGAGAGAGAGAGAGAGAGAGAGAGAGAGAGAGAGAGAGAGAGAGACCGACGGGCCTCCCACCTCAAGTACACCTCTTACTAAAACTTCACTTATCCGGTTTAACCAAATGACACACAAATAGGATACATTAAAAAATAAATAAAAAACGCACTGTGATTTTACACCGGATTGAAATAGAACAACGAGCACTCGAGTCCTATCGGGTTGTGTTCGACGGACTCGGCGATCAGCGAGGAGCTGCTCGAACGCGCTTCCGGGCATCACGGCAGCATCTTAGTGCCTGTAGCCGAACCGCGGCTTGCGGGGCAAACAGCAGATCTCCCGGCGTGACGTCGTCACGCCTAGCCGTGATGCGGTCCGGAGCCGTAACCATAGCGCAGCAACAATCACCCGACATGACGCAGCGCGAGGCGACGTGCGTAGTAGTCAGCATGTCGCCTCAGTGGTCGGCCGCAGGTGAGCCAGCTGGAGCAAGGAACCCCTACACTGTGCGAGAATCTGTTGCCATCCTGCCACAGTTATGATTGTCACATTCTGAGTGATGACGGCAACCGAGGCAAGATGGCCACATGGACAGAGGGCCATGTGAGAGCGTTACCACAGTGTCGGTGTGAACACGTGACCGACAACAGCTCACCGATCTGCTTAGTAACTCACTTTGCTTTGGAAGAGGGGTGTGCGCGAATTATTTAATGTTCCTATCATAGTACCTAATACTTTTATTTTAACGAAACTCATGGCAGATCCTCGCGCAATATACGGCGGCCTTCAGTGCTTGGTGACTGAACTGAGTTTGCAGCTTAACTAAGAAACCGGGTCTCCCTGGGTCACCCAACAAGCTACTGTGTAATACACGCCGTGTAGCTGCTGGCGCGCGCATTGCCAACCACCCACCGGACAAGATTGCGCAGAGACCGGGCAAGGAGGCACATCAGTAGGGGCCCGGCAATAATATCACCCTAATGTAGGGTGCATGCAACCTGCACAAAGGAGCAAGACGCAGAAACAGTTCTGCAGCAATATCATCGTCCAAGCAACACCTACCGAAATACATCCAAATACTTCCAACTCTGTTCAGCTATAGAAACTATAACAAGCGCATTCAGAAATCGTGGTAGATAGAACCCTTAGAAGATATTTGCGGCAATTGAATTCCCTAGTTAAGTAATTTAATTTCGAAAAGTTGTTGCTCCCGAAGTGGGACGTAGCATCACATAACAAGCACCATGATTGGTTGGATTTTTCCACAGCAGGACACAAAACACATTCGTTTGAGTTACCGTTTTCTTGACAATAATTACAATAAGATCAGTGGCCATGATGAACTAGTATCACACAATATTTTCAAAGTAATAATACCACAAGCTAACGAATAATACTTTCAGTATAGTAATATATTCACTGGCAAACAAAGGTAGAATAATTATCTTCATTTCCACCAACAAAATGTACTCGCTCGGTACAAATGGTGGCATGATATGCATAAACTTTAAATAAAAGTAGTAAAACCGATAACGAGCTGAAGTGTAGAATGAGAGGAGATGAATGAGAGGAGGTGGAATTTAGAAATTGAATAAACAGAAACAAAGATGTTATTGTTGCTGTGTGAGTTAAACAGAAATAGTTTTGCAAATAATGCCGCAATGGATCACAATGGAGACACGCAATGAGCGATTAAATGGAGTGGGAAGACATGGAAGGTGAGCCAGCCATATGAAAAGGCAAGCCTATCTAACAGAGAGGTGAGCCCGCCATATGAAGAGGCAACCTATCTTACAGAGAGGTGAGCCAGTCATATGAAGAGGTGGCCTGTGTCACAGAGAGCTGAGCCCACCATATAAAGAGCCGGCCTGTCTTACAGAGAGGTGAGCCCGCCATATGAAGAGGCAAGCCTATCTTACAGAGAGGTGAGCCAGCCATATGAAGAGGCAACCTATCTTACAGAGAGGTGAGCCAGCATTATGAAGAGTCAACCTGTCTTACAGAGAGGTGAGTCAGCCATATGAAGAGGCAACCTGTCTTACAGAGAGGTGAGCTTGCCATATGAAGAGGCAACCTGTCTTACTAAGAGGGGAGCCAGCCATATGAAGAGGCAATCCTGTCTTAGAAATTGGCGACAAGGTCATACAGAGAAGAGTCAGCCACACAGAGAGGAGAACCAGCCACGTGGAGAGGTGAGCTGGTCATACGGAGAGGCTTATCTAGCCTCACAGTGATCTGATCCAGCTATTTGGACCAGTGAACTGACCCAGCTATATGGACCAGTGAGCTGACCCAGCTACATGGACCAGCGAGCTGACCCAGCTACATGGACCATCGAGCTGACCCAGCTACATGGACCAGCAAGCTGACCCAGCTACATGATCAGCGAGCTGACCCAGCTACATGGATCAGCCAGCTACATGGACCAGTGAACTGACCCAACTGACCCTGCGAGCTGACCCAGCTACATGGACCAGCGAGCTGACCCAGCTACATGGATCAGTAAGCTGACCGAGCTGACCATGTGAGATGACCCAGCTACATGGACCAGCGAGCTGACCCAGCTACATGGACCAGCAAGCTGACCCAGCTACATGGATCAGCGAGCTGACCCAGCTACAGGGACCAGTGAGCTGACCCAGCGACATTGACCAGCGACCTGACCCAGCTACATGAACCTAGCTACATGGATCAGCGACCAGTGACCTGATCCAGCTACATGGATCAGTGAGCTGACCCAACTGACCCTGCAAGCTGACCCAGCTACATGGACCAGCGAGCTGACCCAGCTACATGGACCAGCCAGCTGACCCAGCTACATGGATCAGTGAGCTGACCCGGCTGAACCAGTGAATTGACCCAGCTACATGCATCAGCGAGCTGACCCAGCTACATGGACCAGCGAGCTGACCCAGCTACATGGACCAGTGAGCTGACCCAGCTACATGGATCAGCGAGCTGACCCAGCTACATGGAACAGCGAGCTGACCCAGCTACATGGACCAGTGAGCTGACCCAGCTACATGGACCAGGGAACTGCCACGCAGAGTATCTCGGCTGAGTATCTCATGTGTGTCATATTTGAATGACGGCATTAAGAGTAGACTGAGAGCAGTTGGAAAATAGCCTACAAACCGACACACTCATTACTCATGTGGCTCCTGGCTGGATACGAAGGCGCTGTCTGTGAGGCGCCGGGGGTTCAGCGCAGCAGGATTATTAAAGACACAGTTGTAGATCAAAACGAGTCGTTTTTGATAGGGTTAGGGCGGGGAATCGACGAACAAAAGTATTTACTATGAACACAACTTAGTAGCCAGTGCAGGGGCCTCTTGGATAAAGCACTTGTGTTTCAGCCATCTCCATAACTGTACAATCAGGCGCCCAGACGATAAGACTGAGATTTAATACGACAAATCCAACTATGTTTGAGTAATGGCCGTTTGTCATATAGTCTTTGGCTTGTTGGGAGGACTGACAGGCTATTGTGTGTGTTTGTGTATGTTTATGTGGTTATTTTTCTGAGCGTTTCTTTCTTTGTGAATTAGGGGAAACGAGTTTTAGCGAACCTGATTTAAGTTTGGGCTTGTTATATGGTGTAGGAAAACCTGTTAGATAGAAGGTCAACATGCAACCCTCGCCCCTTACACACCCTAGTATTGTTTCAGCAGCGGATCGCCAATGGGTTGAGTATTTAGTCACGTGGTATATGTATACATATGATGCAATGTAATCAATAACAGCCATGAACAAATAAATAAAAACACATTGTTCTCTTCTTGTTGAAGTAGCAAAGCGTAATACTTTACCATCTCAAGTTTCTCATCAGCAAATGCGAGTCACTGCATGGCATCTTAAGCCGTGTTTACATGGCCAATTGTAAAGCGAATTAGACGAAGCGATTTATATGAAGCGAAGTAGTGGCGCGTTTACACGCACTGAGTTTGAAGGCGGAAATCGATATCTGCGTATGAGCAAGTCCATACAAACCAGTGCCAGTTTTGGTTAGTCAACGTCGCCATGAGAGAGTGTGGGTTCGACCTAGATCTGTTTCGACTGAATCGTATTGTTTTGGAATGGTCAAAACTTCTGCTGGGCAGTGAAACCCTAAAAATAAATGATGAAAAAAATATCTGTGCACAGCTAGTAGTTTCATACAACAAATTTACCGGAAAGTCAACAAACTCAGGTCTCGACTGTGACGTCCTTAATCCACCGTATCTAAACCGCTACCATTTACACAGGCAATATGGGATGACTTAAGCTAGTTCGCTTCATATAAACTACCTCGCGACCCGGTTTATATAAAGCGAATAATATGAATCGATTCAGCCCTAATCCGCTTTAAGTCGCGTTTACACGGCGAATGTAAACCGAACTAGACATGGCGATTTATATGACGCGGCTTAACTCGCCCGTGTAAACAGGGCTATACTCTACTTCTTTATTCTACCCAAAAGGCTGCGCACAGCCCGGGCCTCCAAAGCACGAAGCCAGACAGGCATTTCTTCTCACCCTTGCTACACTTCACTATCATACCAGTGCTGAGCCAGCTGGCAGCTCATGAGTTAGGGTGAATGTGTGTGCCAGACACCCGACCCCTAAGACATATGCTAATTTTGCTTTAAATATTTCAGAAAAGTTAAATTTCCTACGAGTCAATTCGTCCGTCCAGAGCTGATATTCAACATTAGTTAATAGTGAAATCGAGCACTGTTACCGTCGCAACATAACACAGGACCCATGGCTTGACAGTATACTCATGACGTCATGGTTAAAATCAATAATTATAGCGATTAACAACGTATATTAGACTACTGATGGTGCAGACTAAAATCCAGCCCCGCTCTTTGAGGTTTACAGGTGCAACCCTCAAAGAGCTGAAATTTGTTCGTCGATGCTAAGATGTATATTTCATTAATAACACTCGGCTATATCCCGGTGTGCACAACCCAATTAGCGTCAGCCCGACAGGCTCACCGAGCCTACACCATGTACGGATACTGAATAGGCCAACATGCCGTGACGGCAACACGGTGGCCGAGGGCTAAATCATAATACGGTGACTCTAAGGTCGCCTCCTTCCTCGCTGCCACCTACAGCAATCCGGCTCGTTGAATTTGTAGTCGGGAGTAGCATCAGTTGAGGGTCGCGTTGACAACACGGGCTGACACGTTGGCCTCTGCTGGGAAGTAGTGTGTGGGTGCAGTGTGTTCATTTAGTGGTACTCGTGAACCCAGCGTGCTCGCCACTCTGCCAGTGTTGTAATACTAACGAGTAGGCACACAGCCGTGCCGACACTGCAGTCCACGCGCACTGCGCCAGGCAGGCCGTGTACACGGGAGGACAGCCCGGGGCGGCGAGCCGCATGTGTGCAATATACCCGGTCGAGGGCGGTTGCCACACCAGTGTGAAACAGCGCTGTCACTACGCACTGAGAATGGACGAGTGACAGCCGCGTGTCCTAATGCCGGGCCCTACCACGTGACTCCCAGCCGAGACGGCGCGCGCAGCAATAACGTTTGTAACAACCTGATTCTATTTCACAAGGGTGCATGTACGTGTACGTGTGTGTTTGCATATGTATGTATGTATGTATGTATGTATGTATGTATGTATGTATGTATGTATGTATGTTCGTATGTATGTATGTATGTATGTATGTATGTATGTATGTATGTATGTATGTATGTATGTATGTATGTACGTACGTACGTACGTACGTACGCACGCACGCACGCACGCACGCACACACGCACGCACGCACGCATGCATGCATGTATGTATGTATGTATGTATGTATGCATGTATGTATGTATGTATGTAAGCATTTATGTATGTAAGTAATCATGTATGTATGCATGTTCACCTGCATGCATGTATGTATGTATGTGTGTGGGAGAAATCATGTATGCATGTGTACATGTGTATTTGCACATGTATGTATGTATGTAAGTAATCATGTATGTACATGTACATGTGTGTTTGCATATGTATGGATGTATGTATGTAAGTAATCATGTATGTACATGTACATGTGTGTTGGCATATGTATGTATGTATGTATGTATGTATGTAATCATGTATCTACATGTACATGTGTGTTTGCATATGTATGTATGTAAGTAATCATGTATGGATGTGTACATGTGTGCATCGATGTAAGCATGTTTGTATGCATACATGCACATGTGAATGTGTGCACATAAGAAATCATGCATGAATGTATGTGAATGTGTGCATGTATGTAAGTATGTTTGTATGCATGTATGTGTGTATGTATGCATGTCTGTATGCACATACTCATGTATGTATGCATGCATGTGTGTGCATGTATGTATGAAAGCATTTTGTTATGTATTCATGCATATGTGTGTATGCATGTATGTGTGCAGGTATGTGTCTATGTAAGTATGTTTGTATGCATGTATGTATGTAAATAATCATGTATGTCAGTCGGTATGCATGCATGCATGTGTGTACATGTGGCTGCATGTATGTATGCATGGAAGCATGTTTGCAGACATGCATGTATATGGGCATGCATGTATGTGTGTCATGTATGTATGCATGTATTATGTGCATATGTAAATAATCATGTACGTATGATTGTATGCATGCATGTATGCATGCATATGTGTAAGCATGTATGGATCTAAGCATGTTTGTATGTATGCATGTGTGTAGATATGTGTATGCATGTATATGCGTGTGCATGTCTGCATGCATTCATGTGTGTAAGCATGTATGTATGTATGCATGTCTGCATGTACGTGTGTATGCATGTTTATATATGTGAGTGCATGTATGCATGTATGTACTCATGTTTGTATGCATGCATGTCTGCATGTGTGTATATGTGTTTGTATGTATGCATGTGATGTATATCATATGTATATATATCCATAAGTATGTGTGCATGCGCATGTGCTTGCCTCTCAGCTCAACCCCGCCTGACGGGCCTACAGGAGGGGCGGGCCGCGGTGGTGCCGTACCCGGGGACCCCGGTGCAGGGCGGGGCGCCGCAGCTATCTGTGGTGCCGCCCGTCCCGGTGGTGGCCAGAGAGGATCATGGCCGAGCTGTCCTGAGACGAGTCGACGGCCGATATGTACAGGTTGTTGCAGTGGTTGGTGTTGTTGCGCTGCCCCAGCGCGTAGTGGTTGCGGCGCGGGTCTTTCTGCTTGGCCGTGAAGGCCAGCCTGCACAGGTCGCACACCAGCTCGATCACCTCGGCCAGGGTGATGATGGAGATGCCGATCCACAGCCCGAGCTGCCCGCCAATGTCAGACACGAGCTGTGTGCTCGTGTAGTCCTCCAGTTCCTGCGTGATGATCACATTCGAGTCGGCTATGTACACGTTCAGTCGCGCGAAGTCGGTCATGGTGTGTTCGCGTGTGGCGTCTGTGAAGTAGGACGCCACCATGTTGAACTTGCGCGTCTTCTTGAAGCGCTCGCGGAACGACTCGATGTAGAAGACGTCGAAAAAGGCGGCGTCGCCTTCGTACCCGGACGCAGGCCACTTGGAGAGGCTGTAGGACACGTCGTACAAGATCTCATCGCACGGCGGGAAGCACGAGCAGTTGTCCATGAGGGTCGTGTTGCGCATGATCCAGTCCTTGGTTTCACGGATGCACTGGATGCGTGTGTACAGGTTGAGGAAGCGGTCCAAGCAGTCCTGTGACGCGTTCACCATGCAGTGGTCGGGGAAGTCGGCAGTGTGCCGGCACGGCGCCACGCTGATCCCGGGGATGTCGGGCAGCGTGATGTCCTTACACCCGCACGACTGGATGATATAGTTCTGAAGGCACATCTTTTGGCACGTCATCATGCGGTATGTGTTGCCCCGCTCCACCAGCGTTCCGTCCATGCCGAACGGATTCGAATCGGTGCAGTTGCCATGGGGCGGTCCAATTCGCTTGATCCTCCGAGGGCGGATCCCAAAGGATGCGGAGAAGCCTGGTGGCACATCAAAGCCTTCAGTGAAGGGGAACGGGATGGTTCCCGGTGGGTGTATCACGACCCGGACTCCTTCACTTGCCGAGACTGAACTGCGCGATTCGTGCAGCCCAGGCAACACCCGGATCTCAGTGTTCTTGTCGAGCATCCCCGAGCCAGAGAAGACGATGGACGACCACCCGTTCTCAATGCCCTCCGACAGAGCTGTCCCGCCCGAGTGCGGCGCGTTATATGTAAAGCAGTTGAAGTAGTAAGGGTCAAAGAACTTAACAAAGCTGCTAGTTCGGTTGCACGTGTGCCCCCCTATATAGCAGTTGACTACAAACTCCTCGAGCTGCACAGCCGCAGATGATATGATTTCCTGCGGGATGTTGGCGCTGTATGTGGTGCGGGAGAACACCTCCTGGAACTTGTGTGGATATACCTCCTGGTATTCGTACCACAACGGGCCATACTTAGCAGAGATGTTCATATAATGCCGGATGAACTCTGACTCGGAACACTCGAGGTGGTTTGCTGGGTTCGGATCATCAAGGAACTTTCGATTCAGGGTATTAAGGATGTAGACATCAAGGTTGCGCATATTGCACATGGAGATTGAAGGGAAGGGCACTGGGGTTGGGACGACTTCCACTGTCACCTTCTTAGGGTAGGAGAAGTAGCGCGTCAGCACCTGTGGGTAAAGCAGAAGGCACCAATTATACATAATAGACAAGCAGTTGATTCAGGTTTTGCCTAATGTGTGTGATAGTTTGAACAGGATGTGATATGAATATTTTATAGGCAACTAAAAGGATTCATTAATTATCATATTATTAAATAGTAATTAGCAAGCATTTCAACATATCTACTATTTACATTGGAATGTATAAATACCATTATACGCCAATGATTAATTAAAGGATTATGATATTTGCTACATCTCATAGCTATCACTTTTGTACTACAGACTGCTATTTTATGTAACTGTTAGTTATGGACCTTGCAGGCGGGTGAGCCACCTGGGTGGGGAGGTCTGCCCTCAAGCAGTTCCCATGAGTGTTTCCCCTCCTCCCCTCCAGATGGAACTGCCTGCCCCTTCAATCGACCCGCTTCTCCTTCGAATCTGCTTTAATAAAATGTAGCGGTGGGTCTTTAAGGCCAGCCAAAGTATATGGCTCGCTCCAATCCATGTCTTGGAATATATCAATAATATCGAACTTCCAACACTGATCTCTGTGCGCGGTAAATTGCAGTCGATAATCTCATTATTCCTAGAGATATATGCATGTACATGCTAATATTAGTTTTTTTTATTCATCCTAAATAGTCTATTTGATTTCCCGAATGATGTAATTAACCGGCCAAAACCTGATGTTCTGTTAAGTCAGCATGATACCCAATGACATCTGCATAAAACAAATTCTTGCAGCGTAGAGAACGTGCGTAGCTAATGATTTTGTGAACAGACTTATTCACTGAGCTTTTCAACAGAAAGAGAAAACTCTATGCCTACAATATTTAAAAAAAGAGTCACCAATTAGTATCATGCTTTCGAAGCATTGAGATCATAGTGGAAGCTGGATTGGAAGATGATGGGGGTAGACGATAATCCGCAGGTGTCTAGAGGCTAAATAATGCCCGACCCGACGGTGACTCTGCACCGTGAAGCGGAGAGACCAGTCATCACATGGCGCAGGACGTGGTGCAGAACGTGTTACAGGACATGGTGCAGAACGTGGTGCAGAACGTGTTGCAGGACGTGTTGGAGAACGTGGTGCAGGACATGGTGCAGGACGTGGTGCAGGACATGGTGCAGAACGTGTTGCAGGACGTGGGGCAGGACATGGTGCAGGACATAGTGCAGAACGTGTTGCAGGATGCTGCGCAGGACGTAGTGCAGAACGTGGTGCAGGACGTAGTGCAGAACGTGGTGCAGGACTTGGTGCAGGACGTGGTGCAGAACGTGTTTCAGGACGTGGTGCAGGACGATACACAAGGCCTGGTGCAGAACGTGGTGCAGGACGTGGTGCAGGACGTGGTGCAAACTGGACTGGAAGACGTGGGGGGTAGACGATAATCCGCAGGTGTCTAGAGGCTGAGTAATGCCCGACCCGACGGTGACTCTGCACCGAGAAGAGGCCTTCACGTGGCGCAGGACGTGGTGCAGAACGTGTTGCAGGACGTGGTGCAGAACGTGTTGCAGGACGGGGTGCAAAACGTGGTGCAGGACGTGGTGCAGAACGTGGTGCAGGACGTGGTGCAGGACGTGGGGGAGAAGGTGTTGCAGGACGTGGTGCAGGGCGTGGTGCAAGACGTGGTGCAGGATGTGGTGCAGAAGGTGGTGCAGGATGTGGTGCAGGATGTGGTACAGGAGGTGCCACAGAACATGGTGCAGGACGTGATGCAAGACATGACACAGGACGTGGTGCAGGACGTGGTGCAGGACGTGGTGCAGGACGTGGTGAAGAACGTCTTGCAGGACATGTTGCAGGACGTGGTGCAGGACGTGGTGCATGATGTGGTGCAGGACGTGGTGCACGATGTGGTGCAGAATGTGGTGCAGGATGTGGTGCAGGACATGGTACAGGACGTGACGCAGAACATGGTGCAGGACGTGATGCAGGACGTGACACAGGTCGTGGTCCAGGACGTGGTGCAGGACGTGACACGGGACGTGGTGCAGGATGTGTTGCAGAACGTGGTGCAGGAGGTGGTGCAGTACGTGGTGCAGGATATGTTACAGTACATGGCGCAGAACATCGTGCAGGACGCGATGCAGGACGTGACACAGGACCTGGTTGCAGGACGTGGTGCAGAACGTAGTGCAGGACGAGGTGCACGACAGGGTGCAGAACATGTTGTAGGACGTGGTGCAGGACGTTGTGCAGGACGTGGTGCAGGACGTGGTGCAGGACGTGGTGCAGAAGATGTTGCAGGACATGGTGCAGGACGTGGTGCAGGACGTGGTGCAGGACGTGGTGCAGGTCATGGTACAGGACGTGGCGCAGGATGTGGTACAGGACGTCGTGCAGAAGGTGTTGCAGGATGTGTTGCAGGATGCGTTGCATGACGTGATGCAGGATTTGGTGCAGGACGTGGTGCAGAACGTGGTGCAGAACGTGATGCAGGACATGACACAGGACGTGGTGCAGGACGTGGTTCAGAACGTTTTGCAGGACGTGGTGCAGGACGTGGTACAGGTCGTAGTGCAGGACATGGTCCAGGACATGGTTTAGGACGTTGCACAGAACGCGGTGCAGGACATGATGCAGGACATGACACAGGATGTGGTGCAGGACGTGGTACAGGACGTGGTGCAGGACGTGGTACAAGACGTGGTGCAGGATGTGGTGCAGGACGTGGTGTAGGACGTGGTGCAGGACATGTTCCAGGACGTGGTGCAGGACCTGGTGCAGGACATGGTGCAGGACGTGATGCAGGACGTGGTGCAGGACTTGGTGCAGGACTTGGTGCACGACGTGGTGTAGGATGTGCTGCAGGATGTGGTGCAGGACTTGGTGCAGGACGTGGTGCAGGACGTGGTGCAGGACATGTTCCAGGACGTGGTGCAGGACGTGGTGCAGGACATGGTGCAGGACGTGATGCAGGACGTGGTGCAGGATTTGGTGCAGGACTTGGTGCAGGACGTGGTGCAGGACGTGGTGCAGGACGTGGTGCAGGACGTGGTGCAGGACGTGGTGCAGGACGTGGTGCAGGACGGGGTGCAGGACGGGGTGCAGGACGTGGTGCAGGACGTGGTGCAGGACGTGGTGCAGGAAGTGGTGAAGGACGTGGTGCAGGACGTGGTGCAGGACGTGGTGAAGGACGTGGTGAAGGACGGGGTGCAGGACGGGGTGCAGGACGGGGTGCAGGACGGGGTGCAGGACGTGATGCAGGACGTGGTGCAGGACGTGGTGGAGGACGTGGTGCAGGACGTGGTGCAGGACGTGGTGCAGGACGTGGTGCAGGACGTGGTGCAGGACGTGGTGCAGGACGTGGTGCAGGACGTGGTGCAGGACTTGGTGCAGGACGTGGTGCAGGAAGTGGTGAAGGACGTGGTGCACGACGTGGTGCACGACGTGGTGCACGACGTGACATAGGATCCGGTGCAGGACGTGGTGCAGGACGTGGTGCAGAACGTGGTGCAGGAGGTGGTGCAGGACGTGGTGCAGTACATGGTGCAGGACGTGGTGCAGGACGTGGTGCAGAACGTCGTGCAGGACGTGGCGCAGGACGTGGTGCACGACGTGGTGCAGGAGTGGTGCACGACGTGGTGTAGCACTTTATGCAGGACGTGGTGCAGTACGTGGTGCAGGACGTGGTGCAGGACGTGGTGCGGGACGTGGTGCAGGATGTGGTGCAGGACATGGTCCATTATGTGGTGCAGGACATGGCGCAGGATGTGGTGCAGGACGTGATGCAGGACCTTGTGCAGGAGGTGGTGCAGAACGTCGTGCAGGATGTGGTGCAGGACGTGGTACAAGACGTGGCACAGAACATGGTGCAGGACGTGATGCAGGACGTGACACAGGACGTGGTGTCGGACGTGGTGCAGGGTGTGGTGCAGGACTTGGTGCAGGACATGGTCCAGGACGTGGTGCAGAATGTTGTGCAGGACTTGGTGCAGGACATGGTCCAGGACGTGGTGCAGGACGCGGTGCAGGACGTGATGCAGGACCTGATGTAGGATGTGCTGCAGGACGTGGTGCAGGACGTGGTGTAGGACGTGGTGCAGGACGTGGTGCAGGACATGGTGCAGGACGTGGTGCAGGACGTGGTGCAGGTCGTGATCCAAGACGTGGTGCAGGACGTGGTGCAGGACTTGGTGCAGGACGTGATGCAGAAGGTGGGGCAGGACTTGTTGCAGGACGTGGTGCAGGACGTGGCGCAGGACGTGGTGCAGGACGTGGTGCCGGACGTGGTGCAGGACGTGGTGCAGGACGTGGTGTAGGGGTGGTGCAGGACGTGGTGCAGGACGTGGTGCAGGACTTGGTGCAGGACGTGGTGCAGGACATGGTGCAGGACGTGGTGTACAACGTGAAGCAGGACGTGGTGCAGGACGTGGTGCAGGACATGGTGCAGGATGTGATGCATGACATGGTGCAGGACGTGGTGCAGGACGTGGTGCAGGACGTGGTGCAGGACGTGGTGCAGGACGTGGTGCAGGCGCCTCCTTCACACGGTGCCGGGGCTTTGTGAAACCGCGTGTCCGTTTTCTCGCCGCCTCCATGGGTGGGTGGCGCTCCCGCTCGTTTTATAGGGGAATGCTTTTTCAATGGCTACCGATCCAAATCTATTATGACAAGAAATTTTAGGAGTCGCCCATTAAGAGTACAATTACCTGCCCGTTTACTGCGGGGTGAAATTAACAAAATATTGCACTCGGTCATGTATTACTTGTGGCGCAGTCGGCGGAAATTAGACATCAAATTCACCGGGAAAAATGAGTATTTACTGTGGACTTCGTAATCATGACAATGCTAAGTCTAAGAGCTCACACTTCAGTCGGCGTTCGCCGACTGACTGATGCTGGACTTTCTCCAGCAACAACCAGTAATTGTGCCTACAGTAGCGCTAGCTGAGTACGGTGCTTCTGACGCGGCCAGACGTGTGTTCCGGGAGGTTCATCGGGTCACGACGTCACTAACTGCCCTGCTGGCACTTTCAGAACATGGAGCCGGCTGGTAATTAAGTCGCTGTAATAGAATGCAGATGCTTCGTGCAAGATGTCACTGGCTACAACAACCTTAGAACCAGTGCCGATGTTTCGTCGGCACAATTCAGCAAAGAATGGCGATTAAGAATAAAGAATAGCAGTAGAGCCACATAGTATGTAGTATGCATTGTTTAGCTGTGTCGTTTTATTCTGAAATAATCTGTAGACATACGTCATTAAACAAAGGCCAATGCAATTAATTTGCGAAGAGGAATGAAAGTGTGCAAGTAAATTATTTCATCTTGCGGATGTGTTGTCTAATCAGGTTTGTAGACGTGTTCAGAATGGACGGTACGCCGAACCACTATTTTCAATTCTGACACCATGGATGCTGATGTAGACAATGTGGCTGATAGCGGCTAGAAATACTATTGTGCGAAATTAGTAATTGTAGTTCAAGAAAATATTCGATGGTCGACATTGTCTAGCCAGATAGATATGAGGTTTCCCATTAAAATATATATATATTGCACTGCCTACATATAATTATTGCCCAAATCACCTTCAGAACACAAAAGCCGTGTTTACACGGGCGAGTTAAAACGGCTCATATAATGCGCCTTGCCTAGTTCGCCTCACATTCGCCGTGTAAACGCTCCGCTGAGGCAGATTAGGGCTGATTCGCCTCATATAGTTCGCTTCAAATAAACCATGTCGCGAGGTAGTTTATATGAATCGATTGAGCTTGTTCCCAGGCGGCGATAGTGTAAAATAGCAGTGCTCGCCGGTTACAGGCTCAGCTGTAACTATCGCTGGTGCCCGGCAGTGTTAGGGACCGATTAGGCCGAAATCTATTGAATGCGATCATATTTAACAGAATTACATACTCAAATAATGAAATTTAATTAAATTAACCTTAAATTCCAAGCGATATTAACGTAGCAGCTACATCGGCGTCGAATCGCCGAGTGTAAACTAAACAAATAGCAGTGCGCGCCGGCTACAGGCAGAATACTAAGGCTGCTGGTTCCCGGCGCCGAAACACTTTCAAACTCGGTCCGTGTAAACGCGCCACTACATCGCTTCATATAAATCGATTTGCCTAATTCGCTTCACAATTTCCCGTGTAAACACAGCTTTAGTGTGTGCAACCTGAAGTGAAAAATAATAAATTGCTGGTTTTATTGACTTTGTTTTGTCATATATTAAAGGAGAAAGGGAACTGTTTCGCCCCATGTAGAGATGAACTATGACGCCCCAATTTGCCACATATCAATTACAAAGTGGTACAGAAATAGATTGGTCTGTCACAGTGTCAGACATGACATATCAGGCGATGGTGCGGCGGCTTTTAATTAATGGGACGATTCTGGAAGCCGAATCGTATTTAACTGGCAGTAAACTATTGTTTTAATTCCACACTGAAGTCTAGAGTTACATTCTTTATTTATTTCCCACAAAGCGCGGGTCTAATTAATCTCAATTAATTAAATATAACATTAGTTGATATTAATCAGTTATTGTTCGATGTGAAACTCAGTGATGACCATCGATTGAGACTTAGAAAGCATCGATGCCGAATCATTGCCGAACCACGAGAACCTCCAACCCAATAACACGGTGAATAACTGCATATTAAGTTACTTCATCTTTTAGATCTCCGTCATGTTGCTAATGAGAAGCGGAAATTGAAATGTACATGAAATAACCAGTCGTACAAAAATATCAAAGGGTAAAATCGGACTGGCAACTTAGATGTAGTATTCCACAACAATGCATGGGGCAAGGCACGTTGTCCAGCAATGCAATATATATATATCCCTTTGCAAAATATTATATTTGCACAATTTATACATTGAATGGGTGAGGACCGTGAGTGAATACTGGGTAGCCGCAGTGGCTCAGGCGACAGTCACCAGACAACACCAACCAATTAAGGCCGACGTACATCACACGACATTACAACTTAGTAGCTATAACAAATAGCCGCGATTTCCCAGATTTCCACAATTTTGTTAAAAGCTGCATAAAACGCCAGGAATAGATGACGGATGGTGGGGCTGCGGTTGGGGTGTGTTTAGTGTGCGTGCACATTTCTAGGTCGACAGAGTCCTTGTTTCAAGGCGTGGGTTTCCATTGGGTTTGTACTGTTAGTGAATCAAGGTAAAAATCTTTTCGTAAAATTTCAATTATTCGACTATTATCGCCCACCTCACCGCCGAACTCAGCTTGTTCTCTTTGACCACTTTCATCCCTGACCTAAAGATCGGGAATTTCGTGTGTAGTATCCACACAGATTATGGAATAGAGAAGTTGGTATTGCCAATGTGGCATTTGATTTAGTTGAAGTCAGGAAGTTACCACCGTCTACATACTGAATTCAGAGTTCCTCCTCATTCCAGGTTGATGGGGAACAAACTCATGTTTCATATAGAGTCGAGCAGGTTGCAGACGGCCCTGTAGGACGACCTGGGTGTGTGCGAGTAACCAGCGAGGCACTGCTCAAGGCTATAACTATAAGCAGGCAAAGCTAACTGACCTCCGCAAACAAGTGTGCAATCTGTGACGTCTGGCTATTATATCTGACGTTAGTTTGGCACCGAAATTAACTCCATTTGCTATATAACCTGAGTGATAGAGAGGAGGCTGCAGTGTGCTCTATAGGGATAGGGAGGGGGCAGCAGTGTGCTCTAGAGTGATAGGGAGGAGGCTGGAGTGTTTTCTAGAGTGATAGGGAGGAGGTTGCAGTGTGTTCTAGAGTGATAGGGAGGAGGCTGCAGTGTGCTCTAGAGTGATAGGGAGGAGGCTGCAGTGTATTCTAGGGTGATAGGGAGGAGGCTGCGGGGTGTTCTAGGGTGATAGGGAGGAGGCTGCAGTGTGTTCTAGAGTGATAGGGAGGAGGTGGCAGTGTGTTCTAGAGTGATAGGGAGGAGGCTGCAGTGTGTTCTAGAGTGATAGGGAGGAGGTGGCAGTGTGTTCTAGAGTGATAGGGAGGAGGCTGCAGTGTGTTCTAGAGTGATAGGGAGGAGGATGCAGTGTGCTCTAGAGTGATAGGGATGAGGCTGCAGTGTGTTATAAAGTGATAGGGAGGAGGCTGTGGGGTGTTCTAGAGTGATAGGGAGGAGGATGCAGTGTGTTCTAGAGTGATAGGGAGGAGGCTGCAGTGTGCTCTAGAGTGATAGGGAGGAGGCTGCAATGTGTTCTAGAGTGATAGGGAGGAGGCTGCAGTGTGTTCTAGAGTGATAGGGATGAGGCTGCAGTGTGTTATGGAGCGATAGGGAGGAGGCTGCACTATGTTCTAGAGTGATAGGGAGGAGGATGCAGTGTGTTCTAGAGTGATAGGGAGGAGGATGCAGTGTCCTCTAGAGTGATAGGGATGAGGCTGCAGTGTGTTATGGAGCGATAGGGAGGAGGCTGCAGTGTGCTCTAGAGTGATAGGGAGGAGGCTGCAGTGTGTTCTAGAGTGATAGGGAGGAGGCTGCAGTGTGTTCTAGAGTGATAGGGAGGAGGATGCAGTGTGCTCTAGAGTGATAGGGAGGAGGCTGCAATGTGTTCTAGAGTGATAGGGAGGAGGCTGCAGTGTGTTCTAGAGTGATAGGGATGAGGCTGCAGTGTGTTCTAGAGTGATAGGGAGGAGGATGCAGTGTGCTCTAGAGTGATAGGGATGAGGCTGCAGTATGTTCTAGAGTGATAGGGAGGAGGCTGCTGGGTGTTCTAGAGTAATAGGGAAGAGGATGCAGTGTGCTCTAGAGTGATAGGGAGGAGGCTGCAATGTGTTCTAGAGTGATAGGGAGGAGGCTGCAGTGTGTTCTAGAGCGATAGGGAGGAGGAGGCTGCAGTGTGCTCGTTATGAACATATGTACTCACTAATGCTTGGTGTAGGCTACGCAATATTTTGTCTTGAAATTTCCTCCCAATTACTGGTTACCACAGGTCAGAGGATCAGTTAGAAATAAGAAGGCAGATCCAAGATCGCCATATAAGGCATGGGGGAAGAACATAAAATGTCTCTCGATGTCTGTCCGAATACATTCTACACAAAGTTCTGCCCAGTATAGACCTATTTCAATGTTTACAAACATTGTGTATGCACGCGCAGCTCGGCTGCAGAACGAAGGCACACTGCCACTGAGTTTGCCGGTACGCGCAGTGCAAAACGTCAGTTTTAGTCAAAATTAATAGAAATCCAGAAACATAACCTTATAAATTTAATATAATCTATTTATTGAATATGTTTTCTATATGTGTTCCAAGCGGTTTGTCTCTAGGTGGTGTGGTTTTAGAGATATTTAACTTTTTCTGTAAGAAGATTGCTCACGGCCATTGACAATGCACTGAGTTTGCCGGTACGTGCAGTACAAAACGTTTATTTTATTCAAAATTAATAGAAATCCAGAACCCTAACCATATAAATTTAATATGATCTTTTTGTTAAACATGTTTTCTAAATGTGTACCAAACGATGTGTTTCTGGGTGGTGTGGTTTTAGAGATATTTCACTTTTTCTGTATTTTCTCTATGAAGATTGCTCATGACCATTGACAATGCCTTGAGTTTGACGGTACGCGCAGCGCAAAACATTAGTTTTATTCAAAATTAATAGAAAAGCAGAACCCTAACCGTATCAATTTAATATAATCTTTTTGGTAAACATGTTTTCTATGTGTATTCCAATCAGCTCGTTTCTAGGTGCTGTGGTTTTAGAGATATTTAACTTTTACTATATGAAGATTGCTCACGGCCATTGAGTTTGCAGTGTGACAGGATGTTGTCCTGCAGCCAAGCAGTGTGCGCACTGACCCTAAATACATGTGCTGACGTCATATGAAATTGGTCAATGAGGCGCACTAACCGTCTGCACGATGTGGTGTGTTTGAGGCGAGTATTTGAAGTGAGTGCTTTGGGTGGCGAACGTGTAGGAGCCAGTGTTTGGGGCGAGTGTTTGGACAGTGTTTGGGATGAGTGTTTGGGGCAACTGTTTAGGGCGAGTGTTTGGAGTGAGTGTTAAGGGCGAGTGCTTGGGGCGAGTGTTTGGGCAGTTTTGGGGCAAGTGCTTGGAGCGAGTGTTTGGTGTTTGGTGTTTGGACAGTGTTTGGGACGAATGTTTGGGGTGAGTGTTTGGGGCAAGTGCTTGGGCAAGTGTTTGGAGCGAGTGCTTGGATAGTTTTTGGAGTGAGTGTTTGGGACAAGTATTTGTGTCGGGTGATTGGGGCGAGTGTTTGGGGCAAGTGCTTGGGTGAGTATTTGGGGCAAGGTTTGGACAGTGTTTGGGGCGAGTGCTTGGGTGCTGGCTGGGTACATGTACTACCTCGGACATCTGCATGCAGAACATGGAGCCCGCGGCTATACACACGAACGACCAGAAGCACCTAGCAAGGGATGATCTCGCGTTGATAACCTGTAAGTAAAAACAGCATACTATTAGAAAGCAGGGTAGTGCACAACTATGTCTCAGTCTAAATTGAATATGCAATGCAATATTCCACAACACACAATACATTTTTCGCTTACATTTATTTGAGAAAGTCTGCAATTCTTTGATGTTGTTGGTAATGAATGTATTCACCCTGCTCATAATGGATAACTGTGTTAACCCTTGTTTTCACCACTGGGCAGCACTAATGCGATTTGATTTAAATCTTTTGAATTTTGTTTGAGTAATAATTTAGGTTTTCTTGCTTGTTGTTTATAGCTTGTAACTGTTTGTAGATTGCAATCATTATTTTAAAAGCATAACTTATGTAGGGAAATACAAATTACGCCTAATATAATAAATATGACATTTGAAATGAACATGGGAAGCTTAGTTTATCTGCACCTGGAACTGACTGTTTCATACAGTGTCGCCTCAATAACTCAAGCAAATTGTATCAAGTTCCTGTCCACATATGTACCACTTTCTAAACTTAGATATCGATGTACAAATTCACATTTAAATAAGGGTTAGTGTTGTAGCTGGTCTCCTTCTATAGATCGTTGATAATACAAATAAACAGCATCATTAATCCATCGTCATGTCTATCTTATTTTTCGTGTTTTAATTTTTTTAATTTCTTTTATAGATATGCTGGTTTAGAATATGAATAACAATTGGAAAAGATCCATCTGTCATGATGTACACTTTGATGATTTCTTTTCTTGTTCACGCATTTGAGGTCAAGATAATTCTAGATTTAGGTATATATCTAGGCATACCTTGGTTTATATAATTGGCGCATAATTTCCGAATTGTGGTTGATTCGGTGAGGGGAGCCAGGTGCCCACCACGCCCCAAGCGGCCTGGACGAACATCACCCGAAACCTCCCCCCGCATGGAACCATTCGGTTTCGCTTCCCCAAACGACCAAGATTTCACCAAAAGACAGCGTCCCCGACTCCATCCACGGCACCCATGAGACAGCACCCACGATAAAAAAGCACCAAGTAAAAGCTAAGAATGCAGAGAACACGACGAACCGCACACCCGATCGGTAGGCCTGCAAAGTGTGCCACCCGGAGGCCCCGGCCCGAGCAAACACCCGAGTAGCTCGAAAAGGTGATCCAAAATGGTGGCGATGCCGCATCTCCCATGCACCGGCGGCCCACGAAGCCAAGGAGGCCCGGGGCCGCCTCTGCGACCGCAAAACGTCAGGTGGAGCTGATGGTTCAGATGCGGGAGACCGTGGAGGCCATGGAGGAGAGGTGGAAGTGTGTGGAGCAACACGTCCTGTGGCAGGAAAAGGCGCCCGCCCGGGCCACCCCTCCCGCTGAGGCTGGCGGGCCAGCGCCGCCCCGGAGGTGTGCCGCCTCCACCCCGGGGGGAGCCGGGCCTGCCCGCGCACCCGGATGGCCTCCCCTCGCTCTGCGGCTTACCTCCCGGGCAACATGGAAGGTGACGTCCCCTCCTCTGCGCCCCCGCCCGGAGAGACGAACACGGGCGCTCAGCCTGGACAAGCCCCCTTGCCGCCCATCCCACGGGGGCTGGCCACGTTACTGCGAGGCTCACGACCGCAACCCCCGGGAGGACAGCCGCTACCATAGCCCGTGCTCAACGGCAGAGGAGGCCGTACGCATCATTGCGGCTGTAGCCGATGCCAAGTCCTTCAGCCGCAAAAAAGGTATTTCCTCAAAATACCTCTTTCCGTACGACTTGGTAGAGAGGGGGTATGAAGGGAAATCCATTAAAAAGGGAGACGCCACCCGGGAGGAGTACACGCTCAGGTTAAAATGGCTGGAAACTCAGCGTGGCTTCCCCGCCCATGCACTGGCAGCCCTCTCGGCCCACCAGGAGGCCATAGCCCAGGATACCTGCTCCCTCCCCTGGAACATAGTGCGTCGGTATTCGGAGGAAATATTTACGCGCATCGCAGATGGCCGCCTCCCCCACGGCTGGAGGGACACCGCTGCCATCACGGCCGTACGGGTCGAGATCATTGCCATGTCTGCATACGTGGTGGTGGCGAATGGCACTATGGCCGACACCCCTAAAACAACAACAAAGGTGGCCACGGAGGCTCGCAGTGCCTACGACAAGGTGGTGATGGGCGCCCCCTGGAACCGTGATCCCGACTCGTGTGATAAGGCAGAAAAAGGTGGGTCGCATGGCACGGGCGCCCAGAAGCTGGCACACATCTGCGGGTACTGAGCGAATGTCAGGTGCATTGTCACGAACAACACCAAGGCGGCATGCTAGTCTAAACGCTCCTGCGAGAAAGGAACGGCCAGGAAGCCGTCAGCGGATTTTTAGACGGCAGGTGGGGTGGCATCCCCCACCCGCGTACGGCACATGACAATGGCGCATCCCAGGACACCAACTTGTCGCACGGCACCCAAGGCACCCAAGGCACCCACGGTAAAAAACTCTCCCTTTGTTGACACTCTCACGGCGGAGCCACATGGCTTCGCGGCGCACCCGGACACTCCTCGTGACGTCACTCGGATTCCCCCCTGTGACGTCAGCACCAATGCCCGTTCCCGGCTGCGGCCTGGTCCCAGCGCCGGCCCACCCGGTACCGTCCCCGGGACCCTCCCTAATTTGCATATTAACCAAGCTACTCGCCCCGCTGGTCCCCTGGCGGTCGGGCGCGGCGCATTGGAGCGGGCCATGCCGCCCGGTGACCGGCCGGCCGGCGGCGGCGGGGAAACCCCCGGCGCGGAACCCCATCATGATGTCACAGCAGCCGGCAGAACAATAACACTGATTGCATCTGTGTCACTTGGGAGATGTCCCTCCCCCGTGCTGTGCCATTGGTCTATTGAATCGGCGGCCACCATGGCCCCCAGACAGTCATTCACGACCGGCCACAACAGCGCGGGATCGATAAGCTATGCGTTGATAAATGGCGCAATATATGCTATATCAGGCTGATACGGACTTATAACATTCCCCCCTCCCATTATTCGATAAAATATTCATTCGTTTTCTCTTCTGCGGATACTGTCGTTGTTCAGACAATCTGAGCGGATTTGGCCTTACTATAGGGTTCTGCGCAAATCACACATTTCCGAGGGGGGAGGGCGAATGTCTAGGCTAGTTTCCGACGTGCATGGCAAAGTCTTGCATTCCTCCAACGTCTGGAAGCACGGCACAAAATGACAACTTCCAAGTGCGGGTGTCACTCAGACCAACACGGGCTCAGATAACAGGAGACCCTTGTCGTCTCGCGGGGATCATCCATAAAGGCTTGCGTCAGGCCCACTTCCCGTACAGAGCGGTGTTGGTCTGCGCCGGTGTCACGGTTTAAAACCCCGGCCCGATCGCAGCCCCTGCCGTGGCCTCTGCGCATGCGCAGAGGTTGTAAACAGGCTGCAGAACGAATACACACTGCCAGTGTCTATTAAAGTGTAATAGAAATGCACAATCCTAACCATAAATTTAATATAATCTATCCGTCGAATATGTTTTCTATATGTGTACCAAGCAGCTTGTTTCTAAGTGGTGTAGCTTTAGAGATATTTCACTTTTTCTGTATGAAGATTGCACTGACACTCAGAATATCCCAACTTTCACTATTATCTCTGTTTTTAATACTTTCAGCATAAATTGCTCTTAGGTTACATTAAATACTTCAGATCTTCCTCTTCAATCGCGCATTAAGATATTTTTAATCGATCCAATGAAAGCTTTTAAATTTATTTTACAAAAATAAATGCTTAGTCAACTGTCTTCACGGCAGGGGGCTGCGATCGGGCCGGGGTTTTATACCATGACACCGGCGCGGGGCACCTGACGGCGTGCACAGTGTCTGGGTGACGTCAACATGCGGGGGCCCAAATTACATATGCACAATCCAAAGGAAAAATATCATTTTATCAACAAATGCGTATGTAGATTTAGTCAGTTTTATCCTATATAAATTCTTAGAGACAAATGAATATGTAGATTTAGTCATTTTTATCCTATATATATTCTGAGAGACAAATGCGTATGTAGATTTAGTCAGTTTTATCCTATATATATTCTTAGAGACAAATGCGTAGGTAGATTTAGTCAGTTTTATCCTATATATATTCTTAGAGACAAATGCGTAGGTAGATTTAGTCAGTTTTATCCTATATATATTCTTAGAGACAAATGCGTAGGTAGATTTAGTCAGTTTTATCCTATATATATTCTTAGAGACAAATGCGTAGGTAGATTTAGTCAGTTTTATCCTATATATATTCTTAGAGACAAATGCGTATGTAGATTTAGTCATTTTTATCCTATATAAATTCTTAGAGACAAATGCGTATGTAGATTTAGTCAGTTTTATCCTATATATATATATTCTTAGAGACAAATGCGTATGTAGATTTAGTCAGTTTTATCCTATATATATTCTTAGAGACAAATGCGTATGTAGATTTAGTCAGTTTTATCCTATATATATTCTTAGAGACAAATGCGTAGGTAGATTTAGTCAGTTTTATCCTATATATATTCTTAGAGACAAATGTGTAGGTAGATTTAGTCAGTTTTATCCTATAGATATTCTTAGAGACAAATGCGTATGTTGATTTAGTCAGTTTTATCCTATATATATTCTTAGAGACAAATGCGTAGGTAGATTTAGTCAGTTTTATCCTATATATATTCTTAGAGACAAATGTGTATGTAGATTTAGTCAGTTTTAACCTATATATATTCTTAGAGACAAATGCAAAGTTGCACGTTTTTTCTTCAAATATCTCCCAAGTTAACCGTTTCAAACCAAAGTTACTTCAAGTTAAAGTAAAGTAGATTGTCAGCTATACTATATTCATCTAAAATAGGCAGACACTTATCACCATCGGCTTATGCAACTCTGACAGGTGCGGTGGGACAGGGGATCTGGCAGCCGGCGTGCAGCAACGTGGGTGGCGGTGCACGTCGCCTGGCGGGCGGCACGGAAACGGCGCACTGCGTGATCTGCGCCATCACGCGCCACGAGCAGTGCCAACCTGAGGACTGGTCACTGGTGGCGGCATGAACACGGTCTAAAGGCCCTGTCACATTACGGCGTATGGCGGGAGCATATTGAAAACCTCTGTTAGTCCTGCACGTGCCGGCCTATCATGACCTTTGGTGACCTTTCGGGTGGTTTTGAGCATATGTGGAACCTATGAGGAGCATATGAGGAGCGTATGAGGAGCGTATGCGAAGCATATACAAGACCTATGTTATCTCTCCTCGGTCCGCCACCTGGTGGCTCCTGGGTATATAGTGCGTCGCCTTTATATACCGAGACCATAGGTCGGGCATACACCGCCATCTGGTACTCATATGCTTTGCATACGCTACGAATACGCTCCCATATGCAACTCATAGGTTCTGCATACGCTGCATACGCCCGAGATACGCCAGAGATAGCCCGTGATGCAAGTTGAGCATATGAGTAGCATATGCCGGCATACCCCTAGCGTACACCAGCATACCCCCAGTGTACGAGAAGCATATGCCGGCATATGAGAAGCCTATGAGTAGCGTATGAACCATATGCCCCCATAGGTCGAGATTTTTTTAGCATGCACAAACAAATTTGGACGGACGGACGGGAGAAAGCGTATGGCGGCGTACAGCGCATAGGCCGGCATATGCCGGCACATGACAGCGTATGCGGAGTGTACGGAGAGTGTATGCATAGTGTATGCATAGCGCATGGCAGCGTATGATGGCGTATGCCGACGTATGTGATGTAACGTGCCTACGCCGCCATACGCTCCCCCCAAAAAACCTAATGTGACAGCCCCTTAAGCACTCCAGCCGCAGCAACCACGGCGCACTCAGCACTCAGCCATGCCGGGTCAGCAGCGGGCGGTGATGGGTTCAACTGGTGTTCAATTGATGGCTTAGTCGGTTAAAGAGCCCGCCCGTCTTTGTCTATAGGTTATTCTATTCAGGCAGTACAGTATATCAATTTAAAGCCACGCCACCCTCATACTAGGTCAACTATGTATACACACGTGCACTGGTGTATTGGGTTATTTGATATAGAACAAGGGCTTAGTTGTACAATCGTCATTATGCTGTACATATAGCTGAACCCAATGGCTTGGTGATGGCACACGATATTGCACTGGATGGAAAGAACATGATATAGGATGACTGACACTGAAGTAACCTTAGAGGATTTGTGTTCTGTACATATATATTATACAATATTTTTGAATATCGATTATAATTACTGCATAGAATAATTTCTATTTCTTCCTATGGTTATTATATTTTGCTTTGACGTTTCTATATTGTGATAATGTATTCTAATGTAAAGTCTGTTCTCCCATGTGATTCTACCAAGTATATATTTGCACCAGTGTTTCCTTGTTATGTGGAACAATATTTCACAGTGAGAAACTCAAATATACCCATAAGGTACGCCTGATCAGTGGGCCACACTGGTAGCCATGAGTCAATGGATGTCGTAGGTGCATGGTACAATGTAGAGTAGCACAGAAACACACTTCTAAGCTATGCATAATTTCACAGGCTAGCACATAACATTGAACTTCAAACTTTTAATTTCCCTAAACCGGAAATGAAAGAACTTCATATTACCTTGGGGACGCCATGCATAGTAGTGCCACTGGCAAAGTTCTCCAGGACATCACGGAGCCCCATGATCCCACCGCGGTTCCATCCAGTGCGGCCCGAGACAGGGCATTACCACCAGGTGCGGGATGCGCCTGCAGGAGAACAAGGGCACAGTCGTCAAGGACACAGTCGCCAAGGTCACTGTCTCCAAGGTCACGCGTTCACATAGCATGGATTCACACCACCATTACAGAGGGTACGCATGTGGTTATATTTAAATATATATGTATATACAGTAGTTGACTTGGAATTATGCAAGTGAGATAACCGGCGGAGTATCTATATTTGGGGAAGACATCATTACATCGGTAGGTAGCGTGCTAATTCTTCCCAGCTGCGGACTCGAAGGTTTACTTCATATTGACTATGTATCATGGTAATGTAAAAACACATTATGGACAGGACGCGGTTGTCGAATCGGTAAGAGCACGGTAAGACAGCCCGACGGGAGGCAGTGCGGTAGGGCGGGGCGGGTGGTGGGGTGGCGGGACGGCGAAGCGGCTGTGCGGCAGGTGGTGGCGCCGTGCGAGGGCGTCGGCGTGGCGGTGTGGCGGTGGGGCGGTGTGGCGGTGTGGTGGTGTGGTGGTGTGGTGGTGTGGTGGTGTGGCGGTGTGGTGGTGTGGTGGTTCGGCGGTGTGGTGGTGCGGTGGTGTGGCGGTGTGGTGGTGTGGTGGTGTGACGGTGTGGTGGTGCGGTGGTGTGGCAGTGTGGCGTTGTGGCATTGTGCAGGTGCAGTGGTGCGGCGGTGTGGCAGTGCAGCGGAGTGGTGGTGCCACGGTGTGGTGGTGCAGTGGTGTGGTGGTGTGGCATTGTGGTGGTGCGGCGGTGTGGTGGTGTGGCAGTGCGGTGGTGTGGCGGTGTCATGGTGTGGTGGTGCGGCGGTGTGGCAGTGTGGCGTTGTGGCATTGTGGTGGTGCAGTGGTGCGGCGGTGTGGCAGTGCAGCGGAGTGGTGGTGCGGCGGTGTGGTGGTGCAGTGGTGTGGTGGTGTGGCATTGTGGTGGTGTGGTGGTGCGGTGGTGTGGCAGTGCGGCGGTGTGGTGGTGCGGCAGTGTGGCAGTGCGGTGGTGTGGTGGTGTGGTGGTGTGGCGGTGCGGCGGTGTGGCAGTGCGGCGATGTGGTGGTGCGTTGGTGTGGCGCAGCGGTGCGGTGGTGTGGCAGTGTGGTGATGTGGTGGTGTGGCGGTGTGGTGATGCGGCGGTGTGGTGGTGCGGCAATGTGGCAGTGTGGCAGTGTGGGGGTGTGGTGGTGTGGTGGTGTGGTGGTGTGGTGGTGCGGTGGTGTGCCAGTGTGCCAGTGTGGTGGTGTGGTGGTGTGGTGATGTGGTGGTGCAGTGGTGTGGCGGTGCAGCAGTGTGGCGGTGCAGTGGTGTGGCGGTGCAATAGTGTGGTGGTCTGGTGGTGTGGTGGTGTGGCAGTGTGGTTGTGTGGTGGTGTGGTGGTGCAGTGGTGTGGTGGTGTTGCAGTGTGGTGGTGCAGCGGTGCGGAGGTGTGGTGGTGCGGTGATGCGGGAGTGTGGCGGTGTGCGTTGCAGTGGTGTGGTGGTGCGGCGGTGTTGCAATGTGGTGGTGCGGTGGTGTGGTGCTGTGGCAGTGTGGCGGTGCAGCAGTGTGGCGGTGTGGCGGTGTGGCAGTGCGGTGGTGTGGCAGTACGGTGGTGTGGTGGTGTGGTGGCATGGTAGTGCCGGTGTGGCAGTGTGGAGGTGTGGTGGTGCGGTGGTGTGGTGGTGCGGCAGAGTGGCAGTGCGGCGGTGTGGTGGTGTGGTGGTGTGGTGGTGTGGTGGTGTGGTGGTGCGGTCGTGTGGCAGTGCGGTCGTGTGGCAGTGCGGTCGTGTGGTGTTGTGGTGGTGCAGTGGTGCGGTGGTGCGGTGGTGCGGTGGTGCGGTGGTGCGGTGGTGCGGTGGTGCATCGGTGTGTCAGTGTGGAGGTGTGGTGGTGCGGTGGTGTGGCGGTGCGGTGGTGCGGCAGTGCGGCGGTGTGGTGGTGTGGCATTGTGGTGGTGCGGTGGTGCGGTGGTGCGTCGGTGTGTCAGTGTGGAGGTGTGGCGGTGCAGTGGTGTGGTGGTGCGGCGGTGCGGTGGTGCGGCAGTGCGGCGGTGTTGTGGTGCGGTGGTGTGGTGGTGTGGTGGTGCAGCGGTGTTGCAGTGTGGTGGTGCGGTGGTGTGGTGGTGCGGCGGTGTAGCAGTGCAGTGGTGTGGTGGTGCGGCGGTGTGGTGGTGTGGTGGTGCGGTGGTGCGGCGTTGTGGCGATGTGGCGGTGCGGTGGTGTGGTGGTGTGGTGGTTTGACAGTGCGGTGGTGATTGGGGTGCGGTGGTGTGGTGGTGCGGTGGTGTGTAACTGTAAGTCTAAAGGTCCAACACTGGTCGTGCCCCTGCAACCCGTTGCCTGACATAATGGCAGTTCCGGTCTACCACACCGATCGGTACGACAATCATAGAAATCCTATGAAAGACTGCAGATAACTGGTGTGAAATCATACATTTGATGCGCGAAAAGGAAGAAGGGAAGGCGGGGGTGGGAAAAAAGGCGTTTATTAACGCCTCAACAGAGCATACAGAGGAACAGGTAACACAGGCTGAGGAGACAAAAATAAAAGGAAGGGGCTCATGAGGAGCAATCAACAGGCTCGTGAGGAGCAGTACAGTGAGCAATACAGTGAGGGGCTCATGAGGAGCAGAAGAGATCAATAGGAGGGGCTCATAAGGAGCAATGTCAGAGTTCTGGTAGAGGGGGGGCCGAGGAGCCCTCCGCCGCAGAGGGAGGAGGATAGAGGAGGGGTAGTTGGGTGGGTGGGTGAAGGAAAAGAAGGGCAGAGAGCTGGAAGGCGGCAGGAGGGCGAGTGCAGAGGGAGGCCGGCGGGTGGCCTTATAAGGGAAGGGAGGGGACGGGCGACAGCAGGTGAGTGTGAAAGCTGCCGGCCCGGGGGAGGGCGAGCAGCGGGCGTCGGGTGAGGTGCGAATGCTGCGCGACACGGGGGCGGGGGAGGAAGCGGCGAGCAGCGGGGTCTGGTGAGGTGTGAGCGCAGCGCGACAGCGGGGGCGGGGGAGGGTCTCTTCCTCTCGGGGGGGGGGTGGGGGGGGGGGGGGGGGGGGGGGGGGGGTGACACAACACTGTGGGGGGGGGGGGGTGGGGGGGGGGGGGGGGGGGGGGGGGGGGGGGGGGGGGGTGTTCCGTAGTGGTTCCTCGCTTCAAGCGTAATGCTTCGCACATTACGACCGATGCGCGAACAGGCAGAATAGAAGGCGGGGGACCCCCCCCCCAGGTTTGGCGAAAACTATATTTAAAGGCCTCCTAACCTCCCCCCCTCCTCCACCGCTCGGCACCGGACCCCCCTTGCAGCGGCTTTCCCCCCACCCCTTCCGTTGCTCCAGTCGGAGATCCCGCACCACCCCCTTCACGGCGGCGCCGACTCCGAGCGCCCCACCCTATATGGGGCGTTGGGGGGCACCAGTCGGACGCCTCCGCTAACCCTACGGCGGGGGCACCACGTGCGCCCAGACCCGCGATACAGACTCGGGGGGGGGGTTGGGGGGGGCCGAGGAGCCCTCCGCCAAAGAGTAAGGAGAGGGCTCGAGGCGCGCCCGAGGCGGGGGTAGGGGCGCCCGAGGCGGGGGCCCGGGAAGGCAGGGCTGGTTGAGAGGGCGGTCCGGGGCCTACGTGGAGGGGGAGCGGGCGGCCAAAAAAGGGAGGCCCGCTCCTGAGGCCTGGGGGGAGGAGGTCCGGCGAGGGTCGATCAGGGGGGCAGCGAACTCCTCAGGGCTGGGCGGGGTGGGAGTCGGGGGAGGGTCGGGCGGGTTCATGAAGGCGGTGTCGTGAGGGTCGGTGGCTGGGCTGTCTGGGGAGGGTCTCTCGTGAGGCTGGGCTGAGTCGTCTGAGGTGTGGGGTGCGAGGTGATGATCCTCGGCTTCGTCTGGGCGGCGTTTCGATCGGTGTTCGCTGGGGGGCTGTCGGTGGAAGTCGCGGGGCTGTCGGCAGTGGTTGGGGTGAGGTGCCGGGCAAGGCCCCCCGGGCCGGCCGGGGGGAGGCCGGCGGATCAAAAATCCGCCGAGGCGGGCGGGGTCTGGCGCTCACGGGCTTGTTTGGTGCGGCAACCGGCCTCGCTGTGCAGTGTTAATATGCGCCGCACGTTGGCGCAATATGCGCAGACGTGCCGGCGCCTGTCTCCCACCTCGCCGTGGGCCTCTCCGAGGGGGGCCCGATCGCACGAGGCGGGATCGCGGTTCCAAGCGGAGCAGGGGGCCCTGTGAGCGTACCTATCGTAGGCGGTGCGGGTGTCGACGTGCTGCCGGGGCAGGTGTGCGCCTCGGGCCCCATCGTCGCCTCGGGGAGCTGTGAGGGGCGTGGTGAGGGAGTCGATGGTCAGCATGCTGTCGACGCGGACCATGTTGAGGGCCACGGGGTCGTGCCACCCTTGGGGGAGCCTCTCGTCCGCGATCCATGAGAAAATGGTCTCTGAGTACCGTCGGATGGTCGGCCAGGGATGGACGAGGTTGTCCCTCATGATGGTGAGGTGATGGTGGTGTAGGCCCTGGAGAGAGTGGGCGGGGAAGGAGGGGTGGTTGACCAGAGTGAGGAGGGCGAGGTGGTACTCGTCCTTGGTGGCCTCACCGAGTTTTACCAGCTTCCGTCCCGGGCCCCTCTCTACCAGGTCGGAGGGGAAGACGTAGTCTGAGGGGAGACCTCGGCGCCGGTCGGTGTGGTGCGCCTCGGCGGAGGCCAGGATCTTGCGGACTGCGTCGGCCGCGGATGCTGGGCTGTGGTCCATCGTCCCCTGGCGGTATGCGGGCGGCGCGGCCGAGGCGGCGGCGAGGCGGTTGTAACCCTCGTACTGGGGATGAACTGCCCCAGGTAGAGTCGCTTGAGGCGGGGGAGGCGGTCGGCTCCCGATCTCGGCGTGGGCCCGAGGCGCTGGCGCTGGCGCTGGCGCTGGCGGCGGTCTGTAGGCGGCCTCCCGCGTTGAGGCGGGCTGGGGGCTGTCCGGGGCTCCTCGGGCAATCCCGGTCTCGAGGGCCTCCATGCGGGTAGAGAGCATGCTGATCGCCTCCCGGGGGAGGGCCGTGTCGCTGGAGGGGCGGCCCGAGGGCGATGAGGGTGAGGCCGGGCCCGAGGAGGGTGCGGAGCCTCCCGGCGTGGTGGAGCTCCTCCGGCTTTTCCCCTTTCCGTGCCCGGGCATGGTGGATCGGTCCGAGGTGAAGAAATCCCAAGACAGGCAGGAAAAGAAGGGCAGAGAGCTGGAAGGCGACAGGAGGGCGAGTGCAGAGGGAGGCCGGCGGGCGGCCTTATAAGGGAAGGGAGGGGGCGGGTGCACGCCCGAGCGAGATCCAGCTACCGGCCCGGCGACCGGGGGCGTGTCGCGCCGCGTGCAAGGGTGAGGCGCGAATGCTGCGCGACACGGGGGCGGGGGAGGAAGCGGCGAGCAGCGGGGTCTGGTGAGGTGTGAGCGCAGCGCGACAGCGGGGGCGGGGGAGGGTCTCTTCCTCTCCTCGCATCAAGCGTAATGCTTCGCATTACGACCAATTCTAGGCAACACCAGCGTTCGTAGCTAATGCTTATTTGTGTATCTAATAATCAATTGATAGCTTATTGAAATCGCTTTACCACCATATACACACAGGGAAATATCCATTAAATATATCCACATGGGCGGCTGTACATGAGTACACTACATAAGTAAGATACTTTGTGATGTCACGCTGTACCTGCCATATGTCCAAATAAGGAGGATTGCCATCAGGCCACAGAACGTTCTCCTCGCTACAACGCAACGAGTGTTGTAACCAAAGCAGCATGCTGCATGTATCGAGGTGTGGCATATGTATGAAGGCCTATATCAGGACACGTTTTGATTGATTGGTGGTTTCTTTACACCGTGTCGGCAGCATAGGCCATATTCACAGCGAGAATTGTTTGTTTTTATTCAACCATCGCCTTTACATATAATGTAAAAGCATACGATCAGTTATGTGTCAATAGAATTTTTAAAGGCTAAATCATATAATTAAATCAAATAGATGAAAGAATTAATTAATCAAATTGGTTTAATGAACCATATGAGATGGTACAGACCAGCTGCCCTAAAAAAAAGCTAAAATCTCTTCTTGTTTAACTTTGGTAAAAAGGTCATGCATGCTGCTTGCAGTGTAAAATTGTTGGTGCAGTGCCATAACATCAACACAGTTTAGTAAAATGTGCTTGACTGTCAGTGGGGACTGAGATCCAATACATTCATGGGGAGGGTCCCCCTTGAGCAGGAAAACATGTGTTAGCTACGAGTGGCCAATACGGCAGCGGCTAAGGACCACTTGGTCCCACCGACCCCCCACATGAGAATGTGGTGGTTTTCCCACAGATGGTTCAATTTCTTTAACTTTATGTTTTCATCCCACTCATGTTGCCATTTGGATTTGATGTGGGTGGCTATTAGTGGTTTGAGATCAGAGTAGGGTATCAGACACGGCTCAACATCATAGTTCAGAGCCTCCTTCGCAGCCCGATCAGCTCGTTCGTTTCCCTGGATGCCGGCATGGCCAGGCACCCAACACAAGTGGATGTCATATCCATCTATTGCTAGCTGGTTCATTTTGTAAATGACCTTTGCCACGAAAGGGTGGTCCGTTTTTAGCCCAGCAACAGCTTGCAGGCAGGAAAACGAATTGCTGTATATTACATATTTAGTGTAGTTGGATAGTTCAATGACTTCCAATGCGAGAAGGAGTGCTCGGGCTTCCGCCGTAAAAATCGAGCTCTGATCGGGCATGTGAATGCCAAATTTCTTGCCCTGGCAAACTCCCGCAGCAGCTGCGCGGCTTAGGTCTTTGGAACCATCAGTATACATGGAGAAGTGGTCTTCAAACTGGTCTTGAATCTCTGCGTATAGTCGTTGATACTCAAGTGGATGTGTCCCAGACTTCCTCAGTTCCGTGAGTCAGAGGATGACCGATGGCTTCCTCAACGACCATGGGGGATGTTCTTGGACCTGGGTATCTTCCAATACATCCAAATCCAAGTACAAAGCCTCCAAATGAGGTTTCATCTGGAGCCCAATGGGCCGAATGAAATTTGGCTTGGCTTCATACTTCGAGTCATTGTGTGTCTCAAAAACGCAACTGTGCGCAGGATTTAATGCACTTGTTTTTAATTTGACAACATATTGCATGGCCAGTTTGGTTCTCCTGGTGTCAAGTGATGGTTCCTTGGCTTCGACGTATAGGCTCTGAACTGGAGAGGTGCGAAAGGTGCCAATGGCCAGACGCAGCCCCTGGTGATGCACCGTGTCCAGCAGCCCAATATACAACTTCCTTGTGGAGCCATATCCTATGCTGCCATAATCTACCCGTGACCAAACTAGGGTTCAGTACATGGCGAGCAAAACATCTCTGTCCACTCCCCACTCTGAACTGGACAACACCCTCAGAACATCTAGCGCTTTCAGGCATTGCGTTTTGAGGCACTTGATATGAGGCATGAAAGACAGCCTCGTGTCAAAAGTTAGACCGAAAAATTTGGTTTCTTTGACGACTTTTATGGGATCCCCATCGAGGGTCAGCTCTGGTTCTGCATGCACTCTGCGCAACTGGCAGAAGTGCATGCAGACTGTCTTGCCCTTGGAAAATCTGAATCCATTCAGAACTGACCATCGGTGAATCCCATCTATACACAATTGAAGCTGTCTCTCAATGACATTCATACCAGTACCTCTATAGTACAAAACAAAATCGTCCACGAAAAGACTACAGGAGACCTCCCTTTTAACAGCGGCAGCAATACCATTGACCTTGACTCCAAAAAGAGTCACTGCCAGTATGCTGCCTTGGGGTACTCCCATTTCCTGCGAGTGCAGACTAGAATATGTAGTCTTGATGCGGATGCGAAAGTGCCTGAGTGCCAGAACATTCTTGATAAAATTTGGCAGGTGACCACGAAGGCCAATCGCATGGATCCTCCATAATGCCATGCTGCCATGTTGTGTCATAGGCTTTTTCGAGATCGAAAAAGACAGCCACAACATGCTCCTTCTTAAGGAAGGCATCTCTTATGAAGTTCTCCATGCGAACCAAATGGTCGAGGGTGCTGCGGCCTCGTCTGAAGCCACATTGGAGGTCGGGCAAGTGGTCTCCTGACTCCAGTAGCCAGACGAGGCGTTTGCTTACCATACGCTCCATGGTTTTACAGATGCAGCTAGTGAGGGCTATAGGACGATAGTTGTTAGCTTCACTGTTGTCTTTACCAGGTTTGGGAATCGGTATTACTGTCGCCTCCCGCCAAGAGGCGGGGATTACACCCAACTCCCAGATGTTGTTAAAGAGTTGAAGCAACAGTCTCAGCGCAGATTTGGGGGGATGCTTAAGGAATTGATAATGGATTCCATCAGGTCCAACTGCTGTATCATGCAAGCTTTCTAGAGAACACCTCAACTCACCCATATTGAATGGGGAGTTGTAGTGCTCCCTGCCGACAGAGGACAAGTCCAAGAGCTTATGCTCTTGGCGTTCCTTGACGGCCAGAAAGCCCGGGAGGCAGCTTGCCAAAGACGAATTTCCGGCAAAGGCGCAAGCCAATTCTTCACTTATTTCATTGAGTGATGTGAGAATGGTGCCATTGTGCTTCAAGTGCTGGACTACAGAAGAATCATCTCCCCTTCGCTTGATTCTTCTGATCATCGTCCAGACTTTGCCCAACGGCGTGCCCATGGTAATGCCAGAAACAAATCGTCTCCAGCACTGCCTCCCCGCTTCTTTGATTGTTCTGCGAGCGCGAGCCTGCAGAATTCTAAAGAGTGCCAGATTTTCAGCAGTCAGTCTCCTGCGGAATCTACGCTAAGCTTTCTTTCGTTTCTTAATAGCCCCCCTACAGCTGTCATCCAACCATGGAGGTATCAGACACATGGGAGTTGCAGAAGTCTTCGGAACAGTTTTCTCTGCGATCCACCTCAGCATTTCAGTGAAGGAATCAATGTCACTGATGTCTGGAGTGAACTCCTCGCGGCATAGGGCCCGGAAGGAGGGCCAGTCGGCTTGACGCAGCCGCCAGCTCCTCTCTCACTCTACGGGAGATGCTCCTTCACAATTAAGAATAATTGGGAAGTGGTCGCTCTCGCAGAAGTCATTCCAGACCCTCCACGAAAATTCAAGCACCAGCTCTGGTTCAACAATGCTGAGGTTGATGGCAGAGTATGTTCCGTAGGTGGGATGCAGATATGTGCATGAACCATCATTCAATACACACAGTGCATGACCATCCACAAGGGCCTCAATCCTCTTGCCCTTTGGATTCCTAGTGGTCCCTCCCCACAGTGGGTTGTGTCCGTTAAAGTCACCCATAAGTAAATATGGGGACGGTAACTGGCTCACAAGAGCATCCAATTATTGTAAGGTGAGAATGGAGCTCGGAGGAACATAGATGGAACAGAGAGTAATAGTCTTATGTAGCATCAGATGAACAGCTACAGCCTGTTGTGTTGTGTCTAACGCCACTGGCGTACATACAATATCACGTCTAACCAGGATGGAGGAGCCGCCAGTGGCTTGGTCTCCATCCGGTGCGGATTTGTCAAAATTGATGTAGTTTTTAAGACTACAACTCTCAGAAGCTCTTAAGTGAGTTTCTTGTAAGCAAATGGCAATAGGGTTGAGGTTGCAGCGCAGAAGAGATAACTCTTCAATGCTGCCCTTGAAACCTCTACAATTCCACTGAATTAGAGAACCACCTGTCACTGTCATTTTGGGGCAGTGACATGTGTTCTCCCCCTCCCCTTAGGTTTGGGGGAGAGACTGCGATCTCGACTAGTCAAGGCCTCAGCCATCTCTACTTCTTCCAGCGCCTCGTATCTGTTTTTTGTTAGGGACAGAGACCCTTTTGGGACTCTGTCCGAAACAACTTTTGGTTTACGTCTTAAAACCGTAGCCTTTTTAATAGGAATAGTTTCCTTACGTGGACTCGGCCTCGGACTCGGACTCGGAATCCCTGGCATTTGCACCGACGTTGTTTTCTTTGTCGGCTCGGTCAAGTGATGGACTGGGGGTACAGCCTTGGGCTTCTCCCCAGTCAACCACGTTAACTCGGTCTGGCAGTCGACTGACGTGATTGAAGGCTTCACTATGGTGGCATAGCTCCTGGTAGTTGGTGAAGGTGTATTACCTTCAACCATCCTCCGAGCTGCTGGATAGCTCAGCCCATTCTCTGTTTTTACGCATTGAATTGTTTTTTCTTTGATCCAAAGAGGACAGTCTTTGGATGCAGTCATATGGTCACCCAGGCAATTGACACATTTTGCCTCATCATGGCACTCAGTGCCATCATGACCCTTCTGACCGCACTGGAAACATCTCGTTTCGTTACGACATGAATCCTTACCATGACCGAATTTCTGGCATCGGAAACAGCGGAGCGGATTTGGTATGAACAAATCCACTGCTACGCTGAGGTATCTGACTTTAAAATTCTTGGGCGGAAACGGTGTATCAAACGTGAGGATGTACGTCCCTGTTTTTATGGACTTGTTATCCTTCTTAATCACTATCCGTCAAACGTTTAATACACCTTGGGTTTTGAGTTCCTGTGCGATTTCAACCTCATCACAATCATCCAGATCTCTAGTATGGATCACTCCCTTAATAGAGTTGAGCGTGCGATGAGCAGAGGCCGTGATGGCGACGCCTGCTAGCGTGCTTGCACGTAGCAGATTGTCGGCAGGAGCCTTCCTTGCACATTCCACAAGAATATGGCCAGACCGCAGTTTTTTAACATCCTTGACCATGCCAGCAATCCCCATGATGCCTTTTTGTATGGCAAAAGGGGGTAGCTTTGTAATGGGTTTGTCGGGTACACTAGATTCAATCATTATGAATCTAGGCCATTGGGTTTGGATTTCCGAATCGGAATCCGAGTCTGTTCTTCATTTCTTTCCAGTTCGAGGGGGGCGGGGGTTTTAGTATCCATATTTAGTTTGTTGGTGATTCATCACCCTTGCTCCCCACCCACCACAGATCCCCACATGGGGGTGTGTAGAGCTGCGGATATACGGCAGTTACACACCAAGGATACAAGGGTGATATACTCAAGCAATGATCTACCAAAATGGAAGATCATTACCAGATTGACCCGAGCCACTGCCTTCTAGGAGTAGTGAAAAATGAAAATAAATTGTATAAATATGAGTTCGTAGATAATTAGATTCTTCCTAGTACTACTCCTAGGGCTTGGCATGACCAGCCGATTGATTGGACCGGGCCAGTCCAACCCCTCATCTAGGTGAAGTCGGGGCCAAAGTGCAGTATTGGTTGACAGGAAGACTCAGCTCCCTGAAGACCTCATGCACCAGGATCCCTTCCTCCACCGACACGAGCTGCGACTCACGGCAAACGAGTCGCCCCATTTGTCGCCTTTTACAATCTGCAAGGGGGTGCAAGGGAACTATTCTACCCCAGTTCCCCATGGATATATCAGGACATTGACAGGCGGTAAGGCTGAGGTTGCATTATTGAAACAGGGACTGGATGAGGCATCACATAGACTGCCATGTTTAAAGGTATTGGGGACTGCAAAGGAAACACGCACACAGATGCCGAGCGTCATTGAAAACCTGTCACGAGGTACCTGTGCCCTTACGTATTGCTGTGTGGCGCCTCCTGGCGACCACTGGCATCACCTTACAGCCGCTGGTTACCAATACCCAGTAGAGCCGGCTATTATGATTCGAAACTGTCAGCGGAAACAAACGCTACCCAAGCTAAGGGCCACAATTAAACCGGCCGACATCACGCGGCCAATGTCAACACAGAAGGGATGGGCGGGGCACCGGGCTGGCGGCAGCAGCACACCGCACACGTCACTTAAAGCATGCAGGGTTTGACTCATCACTGGAATCAGCCAAAACAGGTACAACTACCCTTGCCACCGAAGGTTGAACCCTGCCACTGGAAGTTGAACCCTGCCACCGGAGTTGTGGTGTTCTCTGTGGGGGAGTGGTTAGAGTGTCTGACTTTTTTCTAGGTCAGACTCCTAATCTGAAGGTCGGTGGTTCGATTCCCCATGCCCCCATCTCTGCCAATTTGGATTTCCACCACTGTGTATAACTTACAGCGTCATCAAAGGCCAGTTGCTCTCATACCATGTCTATGTGGTTTGGGAGGTTAAAAATCCCTTGGGTCGGTAAAAGTGTAGGCTCGGGCTTTCTATCGACAAACTGTCTAATGGTGAAAACAAGCCTATTCAGGCTTATCCATGATAGGCAGTATAAATCTTCAACAACAAAAAACCCTGCCACCGGAGGTTGAACCCTGCCACCAGAGGTTGAACCCTTCCACCGGAGGTTGAACCCTATCACCAGAGTTTAAAATATTCTGATATTCGGCAAGGGGGGAATGCAAATGTTCTATGACTGATCGGTGCACGTCACCAGGCGCATGTATAGACGGGTTGGTGGTGCCTGAGTAGGATGTAAATAGACATAGTGGTGCTGGCTGGTCTGGGTGTGATTGCACCCAGGGCCTACCCCTTCTGCTGGAGTAGGGGTCACCACACACAAATGGTCAATGTTGGTGGTCGCCATGGGGATCATACAGCTACTGGTGGTGGGCAGGCCACTGGTATCCATAGATACCAGGAATGCTGGATTCCTATTTGTAGGACCAGGAATGGTCGATTCACATTGGTGGAAGGAGGTGGTATGCTACCCTACAATGAACCCATGTAACTATAAGCAATACACTAGAGGGCTGGACTCTCCCTTCTTCTATATACTTGACTCTCTTCGTTTCTTTGTCTGTATTGTTTTCCTCATACCCTATATACACAGCCACATATCCGAGTATTAAATTCCACAGGAGGTTGAACCCTGCCACCGGAGGTTGAACCCTGCCACCGGAGGTTGAACCCTGCGACCAGAGGTTGAACCCTGCCAGCAGAGGTTGAACCCTGACACACAGTCCACCTTGACACACAACCTAGCCTGATACATAGTCCAGCCTGTCACATGATCCATCATGACACATGCTCCAGTCTGACATGCGGTCCATCCTGCCACACAGTCCACCCTGCCACACGGTCAACCCTGGTCTACCCTGCCCCATTGTCTACCCTGGGAGACAGTCCAGCCAGACACACCGTTCATCCTGACATATGGTCCAGCCTGACACACAGTCCAGCCTGATATATATGGTCCATCGTGACGCACAGTCCATCCTGTCATATGGTCCATCTTGATGTATGGTCCATCCTGACACACAGTCCAGCCTGATGCACGGCCTATCTGGACACATGACCAAGTCGGACACATTGCTCACCCTCACACGGTCAAGTGCTGATGCATAGGGACATGGTCTTCCCTGTCAGAGGATGCTCCTCATCTCCACATCACACTCAGCTAGTCGGCACCCAACCTGACCTACTTACTTTCGGGCGATCTTTGACTGCCAGATTCTGTAGTAGGGAGGGTATCTTCACCTATTTTTAATGTACAGCAGGCGGAACCAATTAGGGAGGGGTGTCACATTGAACCTATGTAGTGAAGTATATATGAAGAGTTCAGGCGCAAAACTCTGTAAATGCCAATCCAAAAGGTTAATTAAAATAACAGATTTTCACATGAGGTAATTTTAATTCTCACTAATTCCACTTTTCTTGTGTTGAAATTGTTATGGAGCAATGAACAAAAAATAGGAATATAAAGAAGTAACCTTTTGAAGGTTTGACTCCAATATTTAGTTGAATTTTTAGATTGGCGTTTACAGGGTTTTATGCTTGAACTCCTGATATATATAGCTATTGGTTGTACTAGTTATGCCTACTTATGTCGATATTGATCACTAGGGCATACACTCCGATGTCGTTCTTGTATGACGTTAGATGTTGCTTGGACACCTAAGACCAACAGACTAGAAGGCACCTGGCTGGTGCTGTGTCTCTGACCTTTATGGATGGGTAATGGGTACGTGATGCTTCTTAGGAAAGCTCGAACCAGTTCAATGTTCGCCGCAGAGAGCGGTGTAGTGTGAAAGCAGACTCGCCACTATGCGGGATGCAGCAGAGTTCAGCTGTGTAATAAACTAATAAACAAGTGTAGACGACCAGCTCTGTAATCTGACTGCCTTTATTACTTAGTCAGCTACTGGTGACATGATCATCTCAGCAGCTGGCTGATTAGCGTACATTACATCTCCCTTTTTCAGATGGATACATATACATAACGTGGTGCAGTTCAATATAATGCCAATGAAGTTTCAATGCAACAAATTTGATGAATGTTCATAGTCCGTGCATCATTTTAAGTTGCATGCAATAAATGTACATGTTGTCTGATGAACGTCTATTGTCTGTGTCTTACTGAATGCAACATTACACATACATATGTGTAAGGCTTTGATCATGGGTCCATTCAGTACCTGTCCATTTAATATTCATCTAACCACTAAATGATCCACAGTTTCAAAACTTTGACATGCACCCTGCTAATAGGTGATATTCAGAGCCTAGAGAAAGCAGACATTATAGCCCCAGTGCTGTACAATTGTAGCTAGGGACAACACTTTGTTTTGAAATGAGCTAAAAATAGCACTCATTTGTTACACGGCATCACTCACTCTTTTCACACTCTCTTTCTATTAAAAATTAAATTTCAACATTAATGAGTTAAACAAGCATTTGTTTTACTGATAGATTCTTGTATCAGTCAGTGTGTTATTTTTTTAACCAGCTTATTAACATAGCAAGTTTTCTCTTCTTTACATAACCTGTTGTGTCTGATTTTCATGTGTGACCATTAATGATGCATGTTTTTACCCTTATTTTGCAACATGTGAATAGTACAAAGTCAAAATACAAACTTTCTTGCTCTAAATTTTAACTCATTCCTCAGGAGATATTCCACACAACACAGTGCATGTACTTTTATGACCCTGTTGCCACTTTTATTTTATGGCTATAGCATAACACTTTCAGTACCCATGATCTGAGCCATACACATATGCATAATTGTTTATAAACAGGGGTTTCATTGCGACTGACACTGACTGACACTGGTCAACATCCGGGGGATGTACAGTGTCGTATCTTACGGAGAATAACAATGATAATAAGTAATGTTACCTTGCGAATCTTTATACTTGCATAATATGTTATACATCAGATATAATATCGAAGCAAATCTTATATATGTGATTTACTTATTGATCTTATCTGCATGTGCCTTGTTCAATATTTTATTCATATTAACCATCTCACATTGACAAAATGCAGATATTAAACCCTTTCTTGAAGGAGTTTCATCATAACTTTACAGCAGTTCACTTCAGATATGTTTTTTGTATGTGAAAATATATTATATAATATCAAGGCGAATATTATATATATGGTCTACATTTTATCTGACCTGCCTACACATTTTTCAGCAATCTATAAATATTACATGTTACGCGATTCTTACTGATATACAGACATGTTATAATGGGAACATCAATAGCATGTATCACAAAACAATTGTTTCGTTAGTTTATATATGTTTTCCTCCTCATTGTAAAAATATACGGATTTTCGGTTTAGAATTATATATTGGCAGGGAGCATCTTTATTCTTGGATGACGGAGTGGGGACAAGGTTATGTAAACTAAAAGCAATGATGCCCCACTGACAGTATGACATGATATAGCCTATGTGAAATATATGTTCATGCATGCTGCCTAAGATTAAGGAGGAGCTGTGTTATATAACAGTTCAAGGTGATGGAAATATCCTCTGGGTAGTCCTAACGTGTGCCATTGCAGAGGAAGGACGTTCTTGGTATATATATGTAGATATATATCTGTGTGTAACTGTACACAACTACTGGTTCACCCTTGTGACCATAAGGAGGGCCCACCTTCAGCCTCATTTCCATATACACTCAGGGCGGCACCTGCAGCTGAGTTGGGTGGCAGCCACCTCCACTGGGGGTTGGCTCCCACCCCAGCTGTGGGGCCATCTGATTGGCTGACTGTGGGACTGCTCAGTCACCTGCACTGCCTTGGCCATCTGACCACATGAGATGCACGAGATGCACAAGATTATGTAAATGAAGGACCGATGCTCCAGTCACACTGGACACCGGCACTCTACTCCTGGCGCTTTAGTGAGACACACCTACTTTTGAGCAGGAACCCCAGACACTCTGTCTGATGCTACCTAAATTCACCTATTCAAATTGAGTGTATAGAGAGCCATAGGACTCCTGTCCCATGGGCTGTAGGCACTGCTTTCAGTATACAGGCTAAAGTGATAATGAGAACTAGTGTGGACAGAAGGTGAGGAGTGAAGGTGCTAGGTCACATGTAGGGGAATGGACAGGAGTTGCTGCCAATAAAGCACAACTTATTCACTGTTCATTTGTGTGACTGGTTTTCCTTCCTCTTTTCAGTACTGATTCATGAGTTGGTTTGATTAGGATAGGTGCATCACAGGTGATATGAAGGGCAGAGTTTGTAGTCTCATGGGGCACTCACAGTGGCCGAGCAACCTCGTGTTTCTATATCATGATGTGAATTGATATAATCAAGACCTTAGATGTTACTAGGAGTTAGACAACAACAAACAAACAAGAAACATCTCGTCTTGATTCTCATACCCTCATATGGCCTGGTATCCTGTCTGTTGCTACCCAGCACCCTGAATCCTACCACATTCCTCACTGTCTTTGTTGCAACTACTCTGTGTTGATAATGTCAGTGTTGCCTCTGTTACTGACTCTGCTGCTATCACTGACTCTGCACTGTTACTGTCTCTGCTGCTGTCACTGACTCTGTTGCTGTCACTGACTCTGCCACTGTTACTGACTCTGCTGCTATCACTGACTCTGCACTGTTACTGACTCTGCTGCTGTCACTGACTCTGTTGCTGTCACTGACTCTGCCACTGTTACTGACTGTGCTGCTATTACTGACTCTGCACTGTTACTGACTCTGTTGCTGTCACTGACTCTGCCACTGACTCTGTCACTGTCACTGACTCTGCTGTTGTCACTGACTCTGCCACTGTCACCGACTCTGTTGCTATCAATGACTATGCCACTGTTACTGACTCTGTTGTTATCAATGCAAATGTTTCTGACTCTGCCATTGTCACTGACCCTGTTGCTATCACTGACTGTGCCATTGTTACAGTCTCTACTGCTATCACTGACTCTGCCATTGTCACCTACTCTGCCACTGTCACTGACTCTGCTGCTTTCATTAAATCTGCCACTGTTACTTACTCCACTGATGTTGCTGACTCAGCCATTGTTGCTAACTCTGCCACTGTTACTGACTCTGCTGCTGTTGTTGACTCTGTCACTATTACTGACACTGCTGCTGTTGCTGACTCTGCCATTGTTACTGACTCTGCCACTGATACTGACAATGCCACTGCTACTGACTATGCTACTGTCACTGACTCTGGCACTGTCGCTGACTTTTCTGCTATCATTGAATCAGCCAGTGTTACTGACTCTGCTGCTGTTGCTGACTATGTCCCTGTTGCTGACTCTGTTGCTGTTGTTTACTCTGTCACTGTTACTGAGTCTGCTGATGTTGCTGAGTTTGCCATTGTTGCTGACTCTGCCATGGTTACTGACTCTGCTGCTGTTGTTGACTTTGCCACTGTTACTGACTTTGTTGCTGTGGCTGACAATGCAGTTGTTACTGACTGACTCTGCCACTGTCACTGAATCTGCTACTGTTACTGACTCTGCTGCTGTTCCTGACTCTGCCACTGTCGCTGACTCTGCCACTGTCACTGACTCTGCTGCTGTCATTGACTCTGCCACTGTTACTGACTCTGTCACTGTCACTGACTCTGCCACTGTCGCTGATTCTGCTGCTGTTGTTGACTCTCTTGCTGTTGCAGACTCTGTCACTTTTATTGACTATGCTGTTGTTGCTGACTCTGTCACTGTTACTTGTAAGATACGAGTCGATACCTTGAGATCTAGTTCATGACTGACCTTTATTGACTACCCCGTCATCCAGGCAACATTCCAGTTCTAGCTGGTTCCCTCATGTACTATGGTGAGGCATATACATCACATCTCCCCCTCAAGAAATTTATTTAAATACAATAAATCCCGTACACACAATAAATACAACAAACACTGCCCTACACAACAACACTAAATATTCATATATATCTTAATAACACTACACAAAAGAGACAATTCTAGTAAATACGATAAATACTATAAACATCTAAATACTATACTTATATATTAATTTAGTTCCGTTCCAAACACGTGCAGTTGGTATAACGATGGGTCCATCACCGTTTTATCGAAAGTCCATTACGTATGTTGCACGCATTGATTCTGGCCATCTCCTTAATGTTCAATACTTGTGCATCCAACAGGATAATGTGACAATTGAGTGGTCCCACAGTTTCTAACTCTGACCATAAATGTACTGTAAAACTTAACGAGTAACATCGAAAATGTCTTATATTAACATGCATACAGTCAAAATAACGCCAAGAATCCAAACAGGTACACTCAACGCTGAATCCGGTAATGTCAGGTAGCATGTGAACTACTTGGTGGATAACCCAGTCTGTCCACCGGGCGACCTGCCCAGCCATATCGTGTAGTATAGGTATCTGTCCTTACAGGCTCTTTATGTATGACTGTCCGTGGACTAACTGTATTTGACTTGAAAATGAGTTTTCGATTTCTCCTAATCATGTGGTTTTGTGAATTCAGGATAATGTAATCAGGTGGACCTGCTGTCTGTGCCCTGATAATTTTCCCAGATGTCCACCCATCCCTGTGATCAAGATACCGTACCTCATGGCCTGTGCTCAACTTTGGGTGTTCATGTCCCACATGTTCATCAAAATACCTTTTTTGGATATGTTGTCTGTGATGTACCTCATTCCTTTTTGTTGGTTGTGCTATTGGTCTCAACTGCGTATCTAAAGTGGGGATTCTTGACCGGAGTTTACGGGACATCAATAATTGTGCTGGAGAAGCACCAAGGCCCTGTATTGTTGTATTCCGATAACTTAATAATGCGACATTGACATCTTTCTTATCCAATACCGACTTCTTTATCATTAGTTTAATTGTTTGTACATACCTCTCCACTTGACCATTACTCTGGGGAAACATTGGGTTGGAAAAAATCGGCACGAAATCATAGTCATTTGCGAATTGCAAATACTCAGCACTACTGAATTGTGGTCCGTTGTCCGATACCACATATCTTGGTATACCATCTCTACAGAACATTTGTCTCAAAACATTTATTATTGCCTGGCTAGTCGTAGTGGTCAATTCCACAATCTCAGGAAACTTTGTGTAGTAATCTACTATAAGTAGAAAAGTTGTATGTTCAACATAAAACAGGTCAACCCCTACTTTGTAGTATGGTATATCAACTATCTCATGGCTTATTAACAGCTCGGAATGCTGTTTATTCCGTGATTCCCGGCAAATCTGACATCTTGAAATGTTATCCTCTATCTGACTACTCAACCCTGGCCAAAAAATGTAATCGCGTGCTAACTGTTTGCATTTGACCACTCCTAAATGGGAATCATGTATTTTTTCTAACATTTGTTTCTGCAATGTTCTCGGAATAATAATACGGTTATCCTTCCGTAATACATTGTCTTGGATTGTAATGTCATGTCTGTATGTAAAAAATGGTTTCACATCAGGCTTTAGACCCTTGTCATGTTTTGGCTACCCATTTTTAGTTAAGGATATAAGTTGTTGTATTCCAGCATGTCATCTTTTGCCATCTCCTCTCTCATTCTTTCCACACTGTCCCACCCTATGTCGACTGCAGCAACTGTGATATCGTTGTCGAACCAGTCATCTGGTGATGTTATTTTGGTGTGAGCCCTCGACAGTGCATCTGCAAAATACATTAGTGTGCCTTTAATATGGATCACTGTTAGGTTATAATTTTGTAGTCTCATTCTCATGCGTTGCATTCTGGCGGACAGTGTATGTATAGGTTTATTCATTATAGCCACTAATGGTTTGTGGTCAGTTTGTATTGTCACCTCTTTTCCAAATATATATTCATGGAACTGTTTACACCCAAAACAGATTGCTAACAGCTCCTTTTCAATCACAGCATAATTTGTTTGTGTCCTATCCAAAGCTTTTGAAGCCATGGCAACTGGTTTGTTTTCCTGAAACAACGTTGCCCCCAGGCCAGACTTTGAAGCATCTACCTGTAGCACGATGTCCTGTTTGACATCAAAATACTTGAGAACAGGGGCTTTTGTCAACAACTCCTTAAGTTTGTTAAATGAATTGATTTGTTCATCCTGCCAATGCCATGCAATATCTTTGCTAAGTACTACTCATAATGGTTTGGTAAATTCAGCCATGTTAGGAATGAATTTACTTATGTATCCAACAATCCCTAAAAATCTCTGGACTGCTTTCTTATCACCAGGTGTGGGCAAATGAATAATTGCTTGTATACGTTCTTTGCTAGGCAATAGCCCTGTGGATGTTATTAGGTGACCAACATAATTTACCTGTGACTTACAAATTTTAGATTTGTTGGGGTTCAGCTTCAAATTGAATTTCCTGGCCCTGTCCAATACTGTTTTCAGCCTTGTGTTCCTCAATATCCTTACCATACACCAGGATGTCATGGTAAGGATATTGGCTCTGCTGCTGTTGTTTACTTTGTCATTGTTACTGACTCTGCTGATGTTGCTCATTCTACCATTGTTACCGACTCTCCCACTGTTACTGACTCTGCCACTGTTACTGACTCTGCCACTGTCACTGACTCTGCCACTGTAGCTGACTCTGCTGCTGTTGTTGACTCTGGTGCTGTTGTTAACTCTGCTGCTGTTACTGACTTTGTTGCTGTTGCTGACTCTGCAACTGTTACTGATTCTGCCACTGTTACTGACTCTGCCACTGTCACTGACTCTGCCACTGTCACTGACTCTGCTGCTGTTGTTGACTCTGCTGCTGTTGCTGACTCTGCCATTGTTACTGACTCTGCTGCTGTTGTTTACTCTGTCACTGTTACTGACTCTGCTGATGTTACTGACTCTGCCATTGTTACTGACTCTCCCACTGTTACTGACTCTGCTCCTATTGTTGACTTTGCCACTGTTACTGACTCTGTTGCTGTTGCTGACTCTGTCACTGTTACTGACTCTGCCACTGTTACTGACTCTGCCACTGTCACTGACTCTGCTGCTGTTATTGAATCTGCTGCTGTTGCTCACTCTGTCACTTTTATTGACTATGCTGCTGTTGCTGACTCTGCCAATTTTACTGACTCTGCTGCTGTTGCTGTCTGTGTCACGTTTATTGATTATGCTGTTGTTGCTGACTCTCTCACTGCTTCTGACTCTGCCACTGTTGCTGTCTCTGCCACTGTTGCTGACTGTGCCACTGTTGCTGACTCTGCCACTGTCACTATAGAACATATGCATATGTGCATCCATGCATCCATCTATCTGTGCCCCTAGGCATCTGTGTATCTGTGCCTCCAGGCATCTGCGGATCTCTGTATCTTTGCTCTAGGCATTTGTGCATGTGTGCCTCTAGGAATCTGTGCATCCGTGGCTCTATGCATTTGTGGGCCATCACTTCTGACCCTGCCTTCCCATCTGTCCATTCAGAAGGGATTTTCTACTAATTAAGTTAGCTGTGGTAGAGCACACTCGTAATAAAGTCTGACTTGTTAGTGCTGCTTCTGTTGGAGCCCGGGGAGTTGCTGCTTGGTGCACTGCAGCTACTCAATACTCTTTCTGTTGGTGTTTGGGATGTTGATGCTTGGAACCCGCAGTTAATGTACATTGTCTTTGTTGGTGACCAGTGTCTATCAGAAACAATGGGCCTAACAGCACCATAGCCTCCACATCTGACATCATGTAATATACAAATGGACATGTTGAGCTCCGAACTGCAACTGCCTTTTTAAAGTCAGTCCTTATCTCAGCTACCGATCACATGATCATATTTTCAGTTGGCTGATTGATTAGCATACATGACAAGCTGGCACTACTTGTAATATATGCATAATAGACATCCAGGCACGTACTGACAACAAAGGAATATGTAAATGAGATGACATCACAGACAGAGGGTGCCGGAGGCTCGGGCCCTGGATTGGGAATAAACCATTCAGTATCCAGAAGGGTAGGGCATTGTAGGAGGGATAGTACCTTTGAGGATGGGTAGTCGCATCTATGGGTCCACCTACTGTTCTTACATGCAGAAGTCCTCCAGGTGGACTTTAGCTGTCCAAGATGGGCTCAGCCTGGCCCCATAGCACATCAACAACACCTTCCTCAAGTTTTAGTAGCATGTTTGCGCTCACCTACATATTGTTCTGGGAGGAGGGTTCTGTACCCCAAGCATGGAAGGATGCCAGCATTGTAACCATCTACAAGAAAGGTGATCGAACAGACTGTGGGAACTATAGAGGAATCTCTCTTCTTTCCATAGCAGGGAAGATCTTCGCCAGGATCCTACTCAACAGACTATCTATTCACATAACACCTGGTGTAGTTCCAGAGTCACAGTGTGGCTTCAGAGGTAACCGGAGCACTGTGGATATGATATTTTGTCTCCGACAGCTACAAGAAAAGTGCATTGAGCAGGACCGACCACTGTACATGGTATTTGTCGATTTCACTAAGGCATTTGATACAGTCGGGAGGACCGGGCTATGGCAGCTACTGAGGAAGTACGGATGCCCAGAGAAGTTCACAACTATGATCGAGGCTCTACATACAGGAATGATGGCGAACGTTAGTGCTGGAGGGGAAGTCTCGGAATCGTTCGGGGTTACCAATGGGGTCAAGCAAGGTTGTGTACTGGCCCCCACGCTCTTCTCCATCTTCCTATCAGCAATGCTAGACGAGGCTTTCCGAGACATGGGGGATGGCATCTATATACAGTCCAGACAGAGCGCTGACCTATTCAATGTCGCACACTTCAGAGCGAAGACCAAGACTACTCAGATACTGGTGAGAGAGCTACTATTCGCAGATGACAGTGCACTGGTTGCCCACTCTGCTGAAGAGACCCAGAAAATAGTGGACGCTTTCTCCGATGCATCAAAGAAGTTTGGCCTGAAAATTAACATCAAGAAGACGGAGGTGCTGTACCAACCCAACTCTACAAGAACCCGAGAGGAGGAGATCATGGTTGACGGAAACAAGCTGAACTCTGTTCCGGAATTCACCTATCTCGGATGCACAATATCAAGTGATGGACGCATTGATGCTGAGATACAGAGGAGGATGGCCAAGGCTAGCGCATCTTTCGGCCGACTACGCCAGAGACTCTGGAACAACCACCATGTGTCCATTCGGGTCAAAGGTAAGATCTACCGCGCAATCGTGCTATCCACCCTACTATACGGAGCCGAGGCCTGGACAGCGTACAGACAGCAGGTGAAAAAGCTGCATGCCTTCATGATGCGACATCTGCGTTCAATCATGAGGCTAACCTGGAAGGACAAAGTGACGAATAAGGAAATACTCGAACGGATGGGGCTGCCCTCTATGGAAGATCTTCTGATCAAAAAGAATCTCCGGTGGACTGGACACCTCATGAGGATGTCATCAGACAGGCTACCAAAGCAGATCCTCTATTCTCAACTGTCTTCTGGCTACAGAAAGAGAGGGCGCCCCCGTCTCCGGTTCAAAGATACCATCAAGAGAAACCTGAAGCTGAGAGACATTAAGACCGACTCATGGACACAACTCTCACAGCAGAGAGCTAAATGGAGAGCGGCAGTCAAGTAATGAAAGCAGTCTTTGTCGCATCGCGACCGACAGCATGATGATGATGATGACATATTGTTCTACCTACCATGCGATTCAAATGTTTTTAGATATTGATTTTGAGTCGAAATTCCAGATATTGGAATCCAAAGACTTCTTTTTTTAAATATCGCCATCAATGTTTTCGGTAAAAATGGGTGACCTGACCCGCCCCCGCAGCTGCCCACCCCCCTATGTTATTGACAATAAACAGCAAAGACAAAATTGGGTTCCTCTTCATCTGGTTATTTTCCAGCCTGCCATACGATTCAAATATGTTTGGACAATAATAAAAATGAGAATAGAACTGCTCATCGCCCACTTTTGTGCAGTTAATTTTGTGTCGTGTCCTCTGCCGTTTCAGGCCACCTAGGACCGCCCTCATCTTAACAACAACAAATGCCTCCCCTAATTACTATCATCTATCCTTATCTGTCGATGTAGGATCATCCTCTTCGGTTCAATTAAAATAAAATATAAAAACAAGTCAGAACGAATCGGGGGCGCCACACCAGTCCGGTGTTGTTTTATTCTCCGAACATTTTGCCGCCCACTGTCTTTGTTTACATCTGCCAATATAGTCTAGGTGGCGCCAGCCATCACCTCCCCTTTTGGTAACTTAACTCCTGCTTCCCCCACTAGGAGACGCCAGTGTAGCGCCGTAGTCCTGCTTAGCCCTATAGCACTGCTTAGCACTATAGCACTGCATATCTTATATATTAACAAGTGATTATTCTTTTGATTTAGTTTTTATTTTACAAAAGTTTATATGTTGGGGGTGTTTATGTTTTGGGGTTGTTTATGCTGCCCATGGGTTATAGCTCGGATGAAATTTGTGGCAGTATATTCCCGTGGGCTTTTTTCATGAGGTTTTGTGAGCTTGGATTTGGCTCCAATTAGTGGAGCAACAACAACCACCCAACAATGAGCCAATACAACCAGCAATCCACAACCAACTACCCAACTAACCAACAACCAACAAACCAACAAAACAACCAGCAACCAACAAAACAACCAATCCACAACCAACAACCACCAACAAACCAACAAACAACCAACAAACCAACCAACCAACCAACAACCAACATCCACCAAACCCCAAACCAACCAAAACCATCCAATACAACCAAGCTACAACCACCAAACCAACCAACAACAACCAGCCAACAACAACCAGCCAACCAACAACCAACAGCAACCACCAAACAGAAAACAAACAACAAATCAACAACCAATCCACATCCAACCAACAACCAACAACCAACAACTGACAACCGACAACAAACAACCAATCCACAACCAGCCAACAACCAATCAACAGCAACAAACAATCCACCAATCAACCAACCGCCAATACAACAACCAATACAACAACCAAACCACAGCCAACTAACACCCAACAACCAACCAACAACCAACAACTACCACCAAACAACAACAACAACCAACAACAACCACCAACTGACAAACCACAACCAACAACCAACCAATCCATAGAAATCCAACCAGCAACCAGCATACATCCAACCAACAACCAACAACCAATCCACAACCAACAATCAACCAAGAGCCAACCAACAACCAACAACAATCAATCCACCAACAACAAATACAAGAACCAATACAAAGCCAACTAACAACCAACAACCAACAACCAACCAACAACCACCAATCAAAAAAACAACCAATCCACAACCAACCAATAACCAACAACAACAACCAAACAACAACCACCAACCACCACCAATAACCACCAACAACAACCAACAAACAACAAACAACAACAACAACTAACCAACAAACCTACCTATCTAATGTAGCTGTTATCTAACTAATTCGGATTATACGTTGACAGTATATTCAGGAGCATAGATTTGCATTGTTTGTTTTTCTATTTCATAGTGGTTTAAATTTGGTTTGTGGTGAGTTCATATAATGAGATATTAGAAATTCAATCATTGGAAATTAATTTAGGCCAGCACGCCTATGCTCTGATAGCATAGGCTTCTGGTGTTGAGTTCTCCATATACTGTCTTTGTTTATTCTCCACCTCCATATTGCCACTGAATAAACACATTGGATGTAAACTGCCACAGCCGCTCACGATGTTTCATAATTGATTGTTGTCAAAACAACCTTTTGTGTGAAGTTAGCCATCCCTACATCGGTATTTATGCAAGTATATATATATTCTCAAATGCGTTCTGCTTAACACCACAAAACGAACCTGATGCCTCTTAAATAAAGTATTCAGGTGAATTTGCATGTGACCTATATACTTAAATTTACTGAAACACAATTACGGTCCCCATATCTGTACTTTCGTCGCTTTACCCCAGCTCAGTATCGCTTATCAACAGCTGCGTTTGTCCGATTAACACTTAAACAATTAAAGTGATTAAAACCAAAAATAGTCATTTTCTTCAAGTATTAAGTGTGTATTTAGTAATGTGCACAAGACAAAATGATATCCCCACTTATTTTATATTTCACAATATGGACTAGACTAGAGTAGATTATCTCTCAAATAGTATGTCATTGTAATGTTTGCTAAACCAAATGTGTAATAGCAGGTACAAGGTGTACCACTCCAGGACCTTGGTCGATGGTGGGGGTGGGGGTGGTTTAATTAATGGGCGCCGGGTGGATGCTATCACAAGAATAACATGAGAAACTTTTGCTTGAGCACATTTCTTTTCTAATCGAGAAATGTTTTCTGATTACACCTGATAGCCTATGATTAACTTATAAATTGCCAATATGTTAATTTATTAGAATGGAAAATATTTCGCTATATGGAAGTCCAGTGGCTTTAGGCCCCGATTTGTCTTTAATATCCAAACACTAATCCAACACCCACACGATAGTAAAATTCACTCTCAACAGCTAACCCTACTGCCATTGCTTGTTTCACTCCCTCCTGCCCTCCCACTAAAATATATAATATATTTAACGCGGAGTGCAAAACATTAGCTGCAATAATTTTAAGGATGTATGTCGAACGGCCTAATTAAACCGTGGCATTGACAGAGGTGTTCCAAATTGATAAAATGTATACATAAATGTAACCGATATGCTTCGACAGAAAATACCGAAAAGAATGTCTATTTTAGTATATTACGTTCAGCCCAGCGCAGCTCGTGGTTCCCCCCCATAACCAACCCCCTGGGAATGAATTTGCCGCGGTGTCGCAATTTCCGCCGTCCGCCAGTTTCCCACCTTACGCCTACACATAAATGCATTTTCCATTGATGTGATCATTCTTCATACCGAAAAAGTGAAATGTATCTAAAACCTCAGCATCTAGCAACCTCAGCAGGTCGCTTGGTACACATACAGAACACATCTGTACCAAAAACACCACACTGCGTCCACACACCACTCTACACCACATAATCTCCATACACCGGGTACTATGTCCACACACCATTTTACACCACACAATATCCATACACCAGGTAGTATGTCCACACACCATTCTAAACCACACAATGTCCATACACCGGGTAATGTGTCCACACACCACTCAGCCCCTCCTCTTCAATGCAGTGATGGCATCTCTCGTGAGGAGGCCTAAACAAGACCTAGCCACCCGAGAGATCACAGACACAAACATAGTCTGCTATGTGGATGACATCGCCATCACCTGCTCCCATGCGTTCAACGCACAGGATCTCGTTGAGCAGGTGTTCCACCTGGTAGGAAACGCCTGCTGGGACCTTGGACTAAAAATCTCCCCCACCAAGACCAAGATCATGCACATGTTCAGAGGTCAACCACTTCACCTCCTCTATCTAGATGGATCCCCCATCGACTGGGTCTCCACCTTCGACTACCTAGGTATCCATCTAAACCGAGACCTGAACATGAGAGCCCTCTCCCGCCACCTGGGCACCGGAATGACCAACAGACTCCTCCTCATGAAGAGGATCTAGGGCTTCTCCTGGGGTGCACCGGACGGTGTACTCACACTGTTCTACCACCAGGCAGTCTGCTCCCTCCTTGACTACGCCACGCCCACACTCACTCTCACAGCCCTCCGGCTTGACAACCCCCAAATTCAACTACACAAGAACAAAATCTTCCTGAACGAGTTCCAGAAACTTGAGAACATCCAACACCAGACTGCCAGGCTTGTCCTACGTGTTCCCATGTTCCCAGCACCACCAGGATCGAAATCCTCCTCCTTGAATTCGGCCACCCTCCCCTCTACCTCTACCTCCGAGGCAAACAACTTCTCACCACCCACCTCACAAGAAGCCTCTCCTCAGGGCTTTCACCAACAATCCGCAGAGCTGGGGCCTACCTCCGAGATGGGACCCATGGTCACCCTCACATCTTCTATCGCCCTCACAAACCACCATGGGTTTCCATCCCAGTGGAAACCCAAACCACCAACCTAGTTGCTGCCAAGGCAGCTTATGCCACCCCAGAACTCCACTCCCTGGATCTATAGGCCATAACTCAGGTGAAGGTGGACTTTCCCCTTGCAAAGACGGTCTACACTAATGGCTCCCTTAACCTAACATCAGGTAGGACTGGAGCCGGAATCTTCATCCCCTTCTCCAACACAAAAAACACCACCAGGGTGTCAGACTGTGCTTCCACTCTTGATACCGAGCTCGCCGCCATTCACTTGGCCCTCGAAGACCTCCACAACTCAAGTGCCATCATCATTACCGACTCTCTTAATGCCATCAAATAGATCGCCCACCCAAATGCCCGACACTCCCTTGCCAACGCGATCCATATTATAATCTTGACCAGACATGAGGCACACCTCAACACAGTCCTGCTATGGGTCCCCTGGCATATAGGACTGTATGGTAATGACCAGGCTGACTGTGCCGCTCTAGCCTGTGCCAAACGAGCAGACGTGGAGACAGCCATCCTTCCATCCATCACCAAACTGACCACTGCCGCTTCTCGAGGCACCACCAAACTCTGGGAACGAGCCACACAGAAGGAACAAGTATGGAATCCTTATTCAATAAGCTGGCCGTGGTACACCCTGGTCAGAACGAACATCCCCCATCCAGTCGGCCTTCCTGCTTCTATCCAAGTCACTGTCAACCGCTTCAGGACTGGCTACCGCCGTTGGATTGATGTCGCCAACCTCCAGCGCTGTCCCTGCGGCACTAAGATCTTCAATGTGGCTCACCTACTCGCCTCATGTGGCGCCGGTGACAGATCTGCCATCCGTGACTTCATGGAGGATGCTGACCGCCAACTCAGTGACAATAGGGCCGCTCTGGTTATCCTCTCCAGGATTTCCAAGTCATCCTGGAATGCACTTGCTTGCTTCTACCGCCAGAACGCAGACATCATCAACACTGTCGGTCACCCAGACCATGACACAGAGGAGTAGCAGGCCCCACCTCATCGCCATAGCTGACTTGACACCACTACCAACTAACCACTAATTTTCATTAACAAATAACAGGTAACCCCACCCACTGCCTAACTAATCCCATCCTCACTTCACTTCTTCCTCTGGCCTTGGCCGGACTTACTGTGCATACCAGTGAATCTGGAGGGACTGAAGTTTGGATCCTGGTCGAGTCAAACCAATGACTTATAAAATAGGTACTTGTTGCTGCTCGGCGCTTGGCACTATGAGATCAGGACAGGGACTGGGTGCACAGTGTCAGGATAATGTGACTGTGTGGAACATCAAGTCATGGTGCCGGCGACCTGATTTCCCAGTGGGGCAGCACTATAAAGTCACCATGAGTGCGTGCTGTCCCAAGTCGGTGCACATCCTGGTAGGGCCTAGGGTCTTACTGGGGCGTAAAACTACACCAACCACCCAGCCTCCCCCAGCCCTCTCAGAGGACTGTGGTTGGGCTCCTTAGAGTGCCTTTTTCCTTCCTTCCCCCCTCCCCAATACCACACAATGCATATATACACCAGGTACTGTGTCCACACCCCACTCTACACCACACAATGATTATGGCAGCATATATAGCTGGTTGAAGAGCTAATCGGACTACATTGTGGGAGCCGCACATGTTGTACAAAGGTGTGGCTGCTGAGTGTGGCATATTATTAAACATGCACCAGGTACTGTGTCCACACACACTCTACACCACAGACTGTCCATACACCAGGTACCATGTGCACACACACTCTACACCACATACTGTCCATACTCCAGGTACTGTGTCCACACACACTCTACACCACAGACTGTCCATACACCAGGTACTGTGTCCACACACACTCTACACCACCGAATGTCCATACTCCAGGTAGCATGTGCACAGACACTCTACACCACACACTGTCCATACACCAGGTACTGTTTCCACACGAAACTGTACACCACACAATGCCTATACACCCTGTGGTATGTCCACACACCACTTTACACTACACAGTGTCTATACACCCAGTGGTATGTATGTCCACCTTTAAGTTCAATACACCAGGTAATACGTCCGTACACACTCTGTGCGAACCATATGGCTTGTACACCATTATTTACCAACCATGTCATATACATGGCTGCCGGTGAAACTGCTGCACATCAGCAAATGGCAGACACCGTGTAACTAACTCCGCAAGGTCACTCAGGCCGTCCCACTCCCCGTCTACACGCTAACCACGCAGCGCAGATCGGTCAGCACGACGAGGTGCACCGTGTCTATTAATCCTGGCAACTGTCGCTAAAAGACGCGGCCCTTCAATAATGGATGTGCAGTCTCTCGGCGCCGGCAAACCAAGCCAATGAGCGCCGACCAGCCGGCCTACCGGCTGGCCGGGCTGCCAGGCTGCCGTGCCGCGCTGCGCTGCAGGGCTGCCGGACTGTTGCGCCGCCGGGCTGCCGCGCTGCCGGGCAGCCGGGCTGCCGGGCTGCCGGGCTGCCGGACTGTCGCGCTGCCGGGCTGCCGGGCTGCCGGGCTGCCGGGCTGCCGGGCTGCCGGGCTGCCGGACTATCGCGCTGCCGGGCTGCCGGGCTGCCGCGCTGCCGGACTGTCGGGCTGCCGGGCTGCCGGGCTGCCGGGCTGCCGGGCTGCCGGATGATCGCGCTGCCGGGCTGCCGCGCTGCTGGGCTGCCGCGCTGCTGGGCTGCCGGACTGTCGGCCTGCCGGGCTGCCGGGCTGCCGGGCTGCCGGGCTGCCGGGCTGCCGGACTGTCGCGCCGCTGGGTTGCAGGGCTGTCGGCCGCCGGGCTGTAGGGCTGCCAGGTTGGCGGTTGTCGGACTGTCGGACTTTCGGACTGTCGGACTGTCGGACAGTCGGGCCACCGGGTTGCGAGGTTGCCGGGAGTGACCCTGGGCGCGCCGTGTGGCGGTGCGCGGCCCAGGCTCTGCTGACGTAGGAGAATCCGCAAAAACCTAAGACACTCAATATTTATTAGTTGATGCAACGTCACGTGTTGACCTTCAATATTATTAGTAGTTACTATGTAGATGTTAGTTTTATTCCCTTATTAGCAAGAGGAATTACATTCTGGACCAGAACTTGTAGTGAAAATATACAATGATCTGGAAATAACACTATTAACAGTCAAAGTAAAGATGCTCCATGACATCCCTGAACCTTAATTGGATGGCCTCGGCATCGGGTCTTCTCATTTACTTGTTGCCTTTCCTTCATTATTTTCAGTCAATGACCCACAAATGACAGGGACAGTCCATATATAATTTTAAAACTAAATGCGTCTGTGGTTGGTCTTAATGCGTCTGTGGTCGGTCTTAATTTTCTATAAGTTACACCTTCAACAAAACATTTCAATTTGAAAATCGAATCGAAATTACTGTAGAAATTCATGATATATGCATGCGCAATATGCCAGCCAGAAACTGAAAATACATAATTAATTGCTAAGTAACAGGTTATTCCTTGTGGTCGTCTGCGAATTCTGCCCATGACTGGATACATTAATTTGATAACTTCATTTTGCTCTTGTTTATTTCACTCGACTGGGTTTCTGAGATTGTGCATTCAATCAATGGTTATTCTGAGCTCCTATATTCCCGTGCTCTGGATCATCTCAGGAAGCAGATCAGTTCAGAGAGCAGCTCTGGGATCATCTCAGGAAGCAGACCAGTTTAGAGAGCATCCAGCCCACAGGTTGCCTCCAGCCACTCTCCCATCACTCCATACATCACCCACCTGCTCCCCTACCACAAACCGTGTAGGGCACATGTCCGCCGCAGCTCGGCCGTACAGCCTCGTCCTGAATGCCTCACATTTGTTCCCAGAGATCAAAGTCTGCGAATAGTGCACTGCATGCAGTGCAGCTCTATGTAATGAAGTCGGCTCCCCAGAGCAGCCTCCCCAACAGAGGACGTCATGCAGGCAGTCGGAGTTAATTACCATCAGGTTCCCCCTCTGTACTTACCAAGTGTACACGCCAGTCTCCAGGCGCAGGCTAGGAGCATGATCCTTCAAACCATATCCACTTCTTCACTGGGTGTTGTAAGATTAACAGGCATAACACCGCCGTGCAATCCCTGACGTCAGAGCTCCAAGGAACATTTGTTAGATCTATTCAATTCGCAGACTAGTGCCGGATCCAGGAGGTCAAACCATGCACTTACAGCAAACTTGGGAAATGTCCCGCTAAGGTAAATTCATCTCAGTTTAAGAATTTTGTATAGGCCTACCTTAGCAACTGTGGGATATTATTGTTATCCCATTAAGTTGACTGATCACGGCTTTATGCCTTAATATCATCTAAGGTCATTTCAGGACGAATTACATTGAGTAGTGATGCCTGTTATGCAATGCTACCCCACTGGTGGTATATCGTTTTCTCGAAACCGGGTGAAACTGGGCGAATTTAATAATAAATATATCATTTAATGATAAATATATTATTTAATAATAAATATATCATTTAATGATAAATATATCATGTAATTTGTATCCATAGATGGCTAAACAGTGATAGATAAGAAATATAATGCTTTTGTGTCGATTTTTGGTCCAGAATCGAGTATTAATGATGTAATTATATGTCTATATCATTGTTTCTTTACTCTAATTGTTGACAGTTTATTATGATGGAACCATATTGGTTAGTGTCTTATATATTGTTTTCAACACCTAGCCGGTCAGCTTGCAGACGGTCCAGACTCACATACAACTACCATCTGAAAGAAAATATAACTTCTTTCGCAAGAGATAAAGTTGGAGTGGAAACACAAGAAAGGAGTGAAAACAGAAGAAAGAACTGAAATTATTTTAAACCCCTTCGAAGGTTTTTTTTTTTTTTTTTGGTCCATTAGTTGTTTAAGCAGGGGAAATTTCAGTCATAGACGACTGGTCTTCCTCATTCCACTGCTGGTCAATAGAAAGCCCGAGCCTACACTTTTACCGACCCAAGGGATTTTTAACCGGCCTTTGATGATGCTGTAAGTTATAGACAGCGGTGGAAATCCAAATTGGCAGAGCTGGGGGCATGGGGAATCGAACCGCCGACCCTCAGAATAGGAGTCTGACCTAGAAAAAAGTCAGACACTCTAACCACTCCGCCACAGAGAATGCCACGATGGTCTAATCGATGCCAATGAAACTATTATATTTGAAGACCGCCTCCAAAAAGCTCAACAGCTGCACATTGCAATACCCAAATTGTCCAACTCCTTCCAAAAACCTGTAGTGCCACTGCTTAAAGAAAACTTCAGGACAATACAAAAGGAGAATCTGGAAGATGTGACCATGAGGTGGACAAAGAAGAACTGTGGAAGTTTGAACCACGTGCTAGAACAGGCAGTAGACTGAAACCCACAGAAATTGAACGAATTAGTTGAAAACTACAAAGTATCGTTAAAGGACAGTTCCGTGATTTAAAGCGTGCTTTGCTTGCCATTGGAGAGTTTCAGTTGCAGAGAATTCGAGTAATTCAGAGTGGCAGCAGATGTCTGGTCTGTGCGACATCAAAATAAATGGAGTAATTCAGAGTGGCAGCAGATGTCTGTGCAAGATAATAATAAACGGAGTAATTCAGAGTGGAGGCGGATGTCTGTGCAAGATCATAATAAACGGAGTAATTCAGAGTGGCAGCAGATGTTTGTGCAACATCATAATAAACGGAGTAATTCAGGGTGGCAGCAGATGTCTGTGCAACATCATAATAATGGGAGTAATTCAGAGTGGCAGCAGATGTCTGTGCAACATCATAATAAATGGAGTGATTCAGAGTGGAGGCAGATGTCTGTGCAACATCATAATAAATCGAGTAATTTAGGGTGGCAGCAGATGTCTGTGCAACATCATAATAAACGGAGTAATTCAGAGTGGAGGCAGATGTCTGTGCAACATCATAATAAACGGAGTAATTCAGAGTGGAGGCGGATGTCTGTGCAAGATCATAATAAACGGAGTAATTCAGAGTGGCAGCAGATGTCTGTGCAACATCATAATAAACGGAGTAATTCAGAGTGGCAGCAGATGTCTGTGCAACATCATAATAAACGGAGTAATTCAGGGTGGCAGCAGATGTCTGTGCAAGATCATAATACTGGGAGTAATTCAGAGTGGCAGCAGATGTCTGTGTAACATCATAATAAATGGAGTAATTCAGAGTGGAGGCAGATGTATGTGCAACATCATAATAAATCGAGTAATTCAGGGTGGCAGCAGATGTCTGTGCAACATCATAATAATGGGAGTAATTCAGAGTGGCAGCAGATGTCTGTGCAACATCATAATAAATGGAGTAATTCAGAGTGGAGGCAGATGTATGTGCAACATCATAATAAATCGAGTAATTCAGGGTGGCAGCAGATGTCTGTGCAACATCATAATAAACGGAGTAATTCAGAGTGGAGGCAGATGTCTGTGCAACATCATAATAAACGGAGTAATTCAGAGTGGCAGCAGATGTCTGTGCAACATCATAATAAACGGAGTAATTCGGAGTCGCAGCAGATGTCTGTGCAACATCATAATAAACGGAGTAATTCAGGGTGGCAGCAGATGTCTGTGCAAGATCATAATACTGGGAGTAATTCAGAGTGGCAGCAGATGTCTGTGTAACATCATAATAAATGGAGTAATTCAGAGTGGAGGCAGATGTATGTGCAACATCATAATAAATCGAGTAATTCAGGGTGGCAGCAGATGTCTGTGCAACATCATAATAATGGGAGTAATTCAGAGTGGCAGCAGATGTCTGTGCAACATCATAATAAATGGAGTAATTCAGAGTGGAGGCAGATGTATGTGCAACATCATAATAAATCGAGTAATTCAGGGTGGCAGCAGATGTCTGTGCAACATCATAATAAACGGAGTAATTCAGAGTGGAGGCAGATGTCTGTGCAACATCATAATAAACGGAGTAATTCAGAGTGGCAGCAGATGTCTGTGCAACATCATAATAAACGGAGTAATTCAGAGTCGCAGCAGATGTCTGTGCAACATCATCATAAATGGAGTAATTCGGAGTCGCAGCAGATGTCGGGAGTCACTTTAGGGGTATTCATATCATTGTTAAACAGTGATAGATAAGAAATAGAATTTATCACACAATACAAGTATTTGGGGCGATGATCATAGATAATGTACAGTAGGGAATAAAGCTTGTGTGCTCTGAACTGTCAAACTGAGAGGTTCCTTGCTTTCGTTTACATACAGTAGGGAATACAGATGTGTGCTCTGAACGGTCAAACTGAGGGGTTCCTTGCTTTCGTTTACATACAGTAGGGAATAAAGCTATGTGCTCTGAACTGTCAAACTGAGGGGTTCCTTGCTTCCGTTTATGTACAGTAGTGAATAAAGCTGTGTGCTCTGTACTGTCAAACTGAGGGGTTCCTTGCTTTCATTTACGTACAGTAGGGAACAAAGCTGTGTGCTCTGAACTGTCACACTGAGGGGTTCCTTGCTCTCGTTTACGTACAGTAGGACTAAAGCTGTGTGCTCTGTACTGTCAAACTGAGGGGTTCCTTGCTTTCGTTTACATACAGTAGGGAATACAGATGTGTGCTCTGAACGGTCAAACTGAGGGGTTCCTTGCTTTCGTTTACATACAGTAGGGAATAAAGCTATGTGCTCTGAACTGTCAAACTGAGGGGTTCCTTGCTTCCGTTTATGTACAGTAGTGAATAAAGCTGTGTGCTCCGAACTGTCAAACTGAGGGGTTCCTTGCTTTCATGTATGTACAGTAGGGAATAAAGCTGTGTGCTCTGAACTGTCAAACTGAGGTGTTCCTTGCTTTCGTTTACGTACATTACAGAATAAAGATGTGTGCTCTGAACTGTCAAACTGAGGGGTTCTTTGGTTTCGTTTACGTACAGTACGGAATAAAGCTGTGTGCTCTGAACTGTCAAACTGAGGGGTTCCTTGCTTTCGTTTATGTACAATACGGAATAAAGCTATGTGCTCTGAACTGTCACACTGAGGGGTTCCTTGCTTCTGTTTATGTACAGTAGGGAATAAAGCTGTGTGCTCTGAACTGTCAAACTGAGAGGTTCCTTGCTTCCGTTTACGTACAGTAGGGAATAAAGCTGTGTGCTCTGAACTGTCACACTGAGGGGTTCCTTGCTTTCGTTTACCTACAGTACGGAATATAGCTGTGTGCTCTGAACTGTCAAACTGAGGGGTTCCTTGCTTTCGTTTATGTACAGTAGTGAATAAAGCTGTGTGCTCTGAACTGTCAAACTGAGGGGTTCCTTGCTTTCGTTTCCGTACAGTACGGAATAAAGCTGTGTGCTCTGAACTGTCGCACTGAGGGGTTCCTTGCTTTCGTTTACGTACATTACAGAATAAAGCTGTGTGCTCTGAACTGTCGCACTGAGGGGTTCCTTGCTTTCGTTTACGTACATTACGGAATAAAGCTGTGTGCTCTGAACTGTCAAACTGAAGGGTTCCTTACTTTTGTTTATGTACAGTACGGAATAAAGCTGTGTGCTCTGAACTGTCGCACTGAGGGGATCCTTGCTTTCATTTACGTACAGTAGGACTAAAGCTGTGTGCTCTGTACTGTCAAACTGAGGGGTTCCTTGCTTTCATTTACGTACAGTAGGGAACAAAGCTGTGTGCTCTGAACTGTCACACTGAGGGGTTCCTTGCTCTCGTTTACGTACAGTAGGACTAAAGCTGTGTGCTCTGTACTGTCAAACTGAGGGGTTCCTTGCTTTCGTTTACGTCCAGTACGGAATAAAGCTGTGTGCTCTGAACTGTCAAACTGAGGGCCTCCTTGCTTTCGTTTACTGTTTGAATGGTTACCCATTATAAATATCCGAGCATCAACTTCCTTATATACAATTAATTCCCTTATTATAAACCACATCATATCAGTATTATTGTACATAAGAGATAAAAGATACTCATCCTCCCTAGTCATATTGCGAACTCACTGCCCGTGACGGACAAGAAATGTTAAGAAAATTCAACTATACGCAGATCGAAATAATTCTAAAGGGTGAATAATGGTTAAATATTATTACATTTTAATGCTGAATATTATTATTGTCCACTTTGCATTTGATAAATAAAAATGTATTAATTAACTAGGCTCTTCCACAGTCTGCTGCTTTCATTTGGCTATGCAGCTGTAACTTCTATTTTTTAAAGAGATAAAATAGAATATTCCTTCGGTCTGGTTCTCATCTAGCAACCAACTGTCTGAATATTTTTGCTCATCCAATTTATATTTGATATAAATCAGTATGGAGAATTGTGGAGATGGAAATGGCATATGCATCGTCTGCTAGAAGAAATATGATAATTTATGCAGATTTGAAGCCGGAATGAAATTGGCCACCTGAAGCCAGTGGTGCTATGTGGTACATAATGCATTATGTGACCGAAATGCATGGCGCATGAACTGTCTAGAACAAACATGGGTAGATAAACATTATATTTCATATCTATTATTATTTCACAGACTCTGTATGTAAACCAAATAAAGTAAACCTCTCTAAATCGTCCGACTCGGGGACTGACATTAAGTGGTCCATTTAGGAAGGTGGTCGGTTTAGGGAGTTAGAGAATGGTTACAATGGTATTGTTGGAACCCAAATAAAGCGATCGATATAGGGGAGTGGTCGATCTGTGGAGGTGGTCGGTTAGAGAGGTTTTACTGTAGTATATTTATCATAAAATTGCTTGGTTTCACCCGGTTTCGCACGGTTTCGCCCAGTTTCACACGGTTTCAACCAGTTTCACCCGTTTTTGCCAAAGCGATGTATCCCCCCCCCCCCCGACTGGGATATCGTCAATTGGCATCATGACCAGATATGTTGCAGTGACATTATTCTAATACTGAGCCAACCAGCTTTGCTTTTTCTCTTTTTCCCCATGAACATTTGTACTGCCTGTCATGGCTAGGTCTGAATAGACTTGTTTTTAACATTAGACTGTTGGTCGATAGAAATCGTGAGCCTACACTTTTACCGACCCAAGGGATTTTTAACCTCCCACACCACATAGACGTGGCATGAGAGCAACTGGCCTTTGATGACACTCTAAGTTATACACAGCAGTGGAAATTCAAATTGGCAGAGGTGATGCAATCGAACCACCGACCTTCAGATTATGAGTCTAACCTCAAAAAAAGTCAGACACTCTAAGCAGTCCACCGCAGAGACCACGACTATTTCCCTCTCTTATAATTGCCGGACAACAAAATATCAATTTTGTAAGTCTTTCACTTAACCCATTCGAGGATGGAAACCTATTATTTGGCACGCATATTATTTCATCTCAAGAAATTCACTGATTTAGTTTGAACCATAGCAGAAGGAAACCACATCAAACACTTTATTCTATTATACTTTTCATCAAATATCCACTGAAGTTTTGCATTTAATCTGTCTGCAATTCTATTAATAGAATAACTTTATATTCACCCCATGTATTAATACAAAGTGACCCTAACCTTGACACTGAAAATATAAAAAGTACGCCCGGTTATCTCACAAGTGTGTTGAGTAGCATCAGTATTCTGTATTTTCATTGCAGTTGTATACTATAGTATATATGTGACTGGAACCAGTGATCCGGTCCTGAAAAAACTACTTTATTCGCTGAGTAAAATTAATCATTTCTCAAAAAGAAAAGAATAAAAGTGTTTCCCATTTGGTTTCTTGGCTTGTATGTGATTATGTGATGTACATACATATATACTTCGCACAGTAATGTATAGCCTCATGGCTCCTGTATAAGTGCATGTCAGTGTATAGATATTTATGAATATGTGTACGTCTACTTATACGGGTGTGACCTACTTGTTTCACATGAGGCCATAGCGGACGGTAGAGAGTGTGATCTATGCGTAATAGACTTCTAGACGTCTAGACACATCTGTAATTTATACAAATGAGATGACGTCACATGACTAAGTGTGCTGGAGGTCTAGACCCCTGGACGGGGAATAAAGCATTCAGTATCCGGAAGTCAAAGTGTTCAGATGTTGTACTTTCACAGAGAGTACAATGGGTGAAGCTTGTAGTGCCCGTTCTACAATTACTACCCTCCACTACTCTTCATCCGTAATCAATTTGATAGGTCTTCTATTGACGTGGCTGCCATGGTCCCAGATACAAATGAATTAGAACTTCTCAGTTCAGCGTCATCTCGAGAACTGGTCGCCTTAATGACAATCTCAGCTCTTATATACAGCCGCAGGCATCACTTTTCTTCACACACAGATTCCCTTATTCACCAAAAACTACTTCCTATGGAAACAATCATAGTGGCCGCAATCAGACGACAGATCCTACACCTTACGCACAACCTCCTGGTTGTTGTTGAGTCAAACTTGGGTACACCCCACCTTCTTATTTAACTCTCTATATTTCATATATCACCTGCTATGGACAACATATCAATTATTTATTAGTACCATCTCGTGTATAGAATCACATTATAATTATATACCATAATTAAATCACTTGTATCATAAGATTCTTTGTTGGAAACCAGAATAAATAGATACCTATGCAAGTCTCTAAATGCATTGATTAACTTAGTACAACACCACTACAACATTCATCCTGGTGACACATAAACCACTAGGACCCTGTATGGCCTGTGGATGTTTTTCAAAGAAGGAAATTGATTACGTTGTGTTGGTCTGTTTGTTGGGAATCGTGTGAGTGTTTTCAAATGGTTGTAGGGTACTATGCCTAATTAAGGTATATACCAATTAATGGAACCATTTTAGTATTATATTTAACTTAATTATTAATAAATGATAATATTAATATTAACTATAGAGACGTGAATAGTAATGAAAGTGAGATACTTGGTGCATGTCTCTGGGGTGTGGTGTTAAAGTTGCATAGTCCGATGGTTTAGAGTTTCTTCCATTTTCTGAGATAAATACATTAGATTGATCGCTATAAAATACCTTACTTTAGTTTGATGTAACTTTTATTTTAGATGGTTAACTTTGGAGATATTTGAAGTACAACCGTGCAAAATTATTTTTTGCAAGCACACCAACACTCTGACACCATAGGCATTTGCAGTAACAAGTTCTCTTAAATTGCATCTGTATTCCCTTCAGTGTGATGACAACAGTTTAATAAGTGTACCAGTATCTAAGTTAGATATGTAAAATCAAATCTAGATAATTGGTTTGATTTTGAAAATTTGATATTTCATCGGACTATGCAGCTTTAACCACACCAGGCCTGACAGCACATCTCCATGCAAGTCGCCTGCAGACACACGGCGACCAGTTCATGCATGTCGCCCGAACCCACGTGACTATACACCGGTGCGCAGCGCCCCCTCAGGGTCACATGCGCTGTTTGCTGGAGGGGGTCAATACTGAAGGGTCTCACAACTGTGGCGGTCCGCACATGTCGCCATAAAGCAACTTCATCTCTTTCAGTGGCAAAGCCGCGCACACACAGTGTTTACATGTTCAGGTGCAAGGAATTACTTGTGGGGTCAGCGCATACGTCAGGTATGGCTATGAGGGTCAGTCTTGTTAGATGCGGAGGGAGGGATGGACACATGCAGAGTGATGTGCAAATACTACACTGATCACAGCAAATAGGTGTGGGAGGGTTACCCTGGTCACATGCAGAGTGGTATGCAAGTATGACACTGGTCACTTTCATGGTGGTGTGCATGTACTACACTGGTCACATGCAGAGTGGTGTGCAAGTACTACAGAGGTCACATGCAGAGTGGTGTGGCTGTATTACACTGGTGACATGTAGAGTGGTGTGCAAGTACAGCACTGGTCACATGCAGAGTGGTGTGGGTGTGTTACACTGTGTAGAAACTACCCACTCGTCGTGTTCACCACTTTCTAGAGTCTAATGCTCGGATATGTGGCTGTGTACGTAGGCTATGAGGAAAACAATACAGACAAAGAGAAAGGAAGAGAGTAAAGTGTAAGAAAGAGAGTGCAACCCTCTGGTATATTATTATATAGTTACATCGGTTCTTGGTAGATTATCATACCACCTCCTTCCAACAATGGGAATCGAGCATTCCTGGTCTAACCAATAGGAATCAGGCATTCCTGGTCTCTATGGATACCAGTGGTCTGCCCACCACCAGTAGCTGTGTTGACCCCTACCCCAGAAGAAGGGCTAGGCCCTGAGTGCAATCATACCCAGACCTGCCAGCACCACTATGTCTATTTACATCCCACTCAGGCACCACTAGCCCATATATATATATATATATATATATATATGTACACACCTGGCCATGTACACCGATCAGTAATAGAACAATTGCATTGTCGGAATATTTTACAACTGGTCACATGCAGCATGGTGTCCAAGTACTACAGAGGTCACATGCAGAGTAATGTACAAGTATTACACTGCTCACATGCAAAATGGTGTGCAAGTACTACAGAGGTCACACGCAGAGTGATGTGCAAGTATTACATTGGTCACATGCAGAATGGTGTGCAAGTACTACAGAGGTCACATGGAGAGTGATGTGCAAGTATTACACTGGTCACATGCAGAGTGATGTTCAAGTACTACATAGGTCACATGCAGAGTGATGTGCAAATATTACACTGGTCACATGCAGAGTGATGTGCAAGTACTACAGAGGTCACATGCAGAGTGATGTGCAAGTACTACACAGGTCACATGCAGAGTGATGTGCAAGTATTACAGAGGTCACATGCAGAGTGATGTGCAAAAACTACACTGGTCACATGCAGCATGGTGGTCAAGTGATACAGAGATCACATGCAAAGTGATTTGCAAGTATTGCACTTGTCACATGCAGAATGGTGTGCAAGTACTACAGAAGTCACATGCAGAGTGATGTGCAAGTATTACACTGGTCACATGCATAATGGTGTTCAAGTACTACAGAGGTCACATGCAGAGTGATGTGTAAGTATTATACTGGTCACATGCAGCGTGGTGTGCACATACTACAGAGGTCACATGCAGAGTGATGTGCAAGTATTACATTGGTCACATGCAGAATGGTGTGCAAGTACTACAGAGGTCACATGGAGAGTGATGTGCAAGTATTACACTGGTCACATGCAGAGTGATGTGCAAGTACTACAGAGGTCACATGCAGAGTGATGTGCAAGTATTACACTGGTCACATGCAGAGTGATGTGCAATTACTACAGAGGTCACATGCAGAGTGATGTGCAAGTACTACACTGGTCATATGCAGAGTGATGTGCAAGTATTACAGAGGTCACATGCAGAGTGATGGGCAAATACTACACTGGTTACATGCAGTGTGGTGGTCAAGTGATACAGAGATCACATGCAACGTGATGTGCAAGTATTACACTAGTCACATGCAGAATGGTGTGCAACAACCACAGAGGTGACATGCAGAGTGATGTGCAAGTATTACACTAGTCACCTGCAGAATGGTGTACAAGTACTACATAGGTCACATGCAGAGTGATGTGCAAGTACTACACTGGTCACATGCAGAGTGATGTGCAAGTACTACACCGGTCACATGCAGAGTGCTGTGCAAGTACTACACTGGTCACATGCAGGGTGATGTTCAAGTACTACAGAGGTCACATGCAGAGTGATGTGCAAGTATTACACTGGTCACATGAAGAATGGTGTGCAAGTACTACAGAGGTCACATGCAGAGTGATCTGCAAGTATTACACTGGTGACATGCAGAATGGTGTGCAAGTACTACAGAGGTCACATGCAGAGTGATGTGCAAGTAATACACTGGTCACATGCAGAGTGATGTGCAAGCACTACAGAGGTCACATGAAGAGTGATGTGCAAGTAATACACTGGTCACATGCAGCGTGGTGTTCAAGTGATACAGAGGTCACATGCAAAGTGATGTGCAAGTACTACACTTGTCACATGCAGAATGGTGTGCAAGTACTACATAGGTCATATGCAGAGTAATGTGCAAGTATTATACTGGTCACATGCAGAATGGTGTGCAAATACCACAGAGGTCACAGGCAGAGTGATGTGCAAGTACTACACTGGTCACATGCAGAGTGATGTGCAAGTACTACAGAGGTCACATGCAGAGTGATGTGCAAGTATTACACTGGTGACATGCGGGATGATGTTCAAGTACTACAGAGGTCACATGCAGAGTGATGGGCAAGTATTACACTGGTCACATGAAGAATGGTGTGCACATACTACAGAGGTCACATGAAGAGTGATCTGCAAGTATTACACTGGTGACATGCAGAATGGTGTGCAAGTACTACAGAGGTCACATGCAGAGTGATGTGCAAGTACTACACTGGTCACATGCAGAATGGTGTGCAAGTACTACAGAGGTCACATGTAGAGTGATGTGCAAGTACTACACTGGTCACATGCAGAATGGTGTGCAAGTGCTACAGAGGTCACATGCAGAGTGATGTGCAAGTATTACACTGGTCACATACAGAATGGTGTGCAAGTACTACAGAGGTCACATGCAGAGTGATGTGCAAGTACTACACTGGTCACATGCAGCTTGGTGTGCAAGTACTACTTTGGTCACATGCAGAGTGATGTGCAAGTATTACACTGGTCACATGCAGCATGGTGTGGGTTTGTTACACTGGCCACATGCAGAATGGTGTGGGTGTGTAACACTGGTCACATGCAGCCTATGTTCAAGTGATACATAGGTCACATGCAGAGTGATGTGCAAGTACTACACTGGTCACATGAGAGAATGGTGTGGGTGTGTTACACTGGTCACATGCAGAATGGTGTGGGTGTGTAACACTGGTCACATGCAGCATGGTGTTCAAGTGATACAGAGGTCACATGCAGAGTGATGTGCAAGTATTACAATGGTCACATGCAGAATGGTGTGCAAGTACCACAGAGGTCACATGCAGAGTGATGTGCAAGTACTACACTGGTCACATGCAGAGCGAGGTGCAAGTACTACACTGGTCACATGCAGAGTAATGTGCAAGTACTACACTGGTCACATGAAGAATGGTGTGCAAGTACTACATAGGTCAGATGCAGAGTGATGTGCAAGTACTACACTGGGCACATGCAGAGGGATGTGCAAGTACTACACTGGTCACATGCAGAGGGATGTGCATGTACTACAATGGTCACATGCAGAGCCGTGTGCAAATACTACTCTGGCCACATGCACAGTGGTATGCAAATACTACAGTGGTCACATACAGAGTCGTGTGTAAGTACAACACTGGTCACATGCAGAGTGGTGTGGATGTGTTACACTGGTCAAACAATCTACTTGCACACTGCTCTGTGTTACACTGATCAGACGCAGAGCAGTGTGGAAGTACAGCACTGGTCACATGCAGAGTGATGTGCAAGTACTACACTGGTCACATGCAGAATGGTGTGCAAGTACTCCAGAGGTCACATGCAGAGTGATGTGCAAGTACTACACTGGTCACATTCAGAGTGATGTGCAAGTACTACCGTGGTCATATGCAGAGTGAAGTGCAAGTATTACACTGGTCACATGCAGAATGGTGTGAGTCTGTTACACTGGTCACATACAGAATGGTGTGGGTGTGTAACACTGGTCACATGCAGCCTGTGTTCAAGTGATACAGAGGTCACATGCAGAGTGATGTGCAAGTACTACACTCGTCACATGCAGCGTGGTGTTCAAGTGATACAGAGGTCACATGCAGAGTGATGTGCAAGTATTACACTGGTCACATGCATTGTGGTTTTCAATTACTACAGAGGTCACATGCAGAGTGATGTGCAAGTATTCAACTTGTCACATGCAGAATGGTGTGCAAGTACTACAGAGGTCACATGCAGAGTGATGTGCAAGTACTACACTGGTCACATGAGAGAATGGTGTGGGTGTGTTACACTGGTCACATGCAGAATGGTGTGGGTGTGTAACACTGGTCACATGCAGCATGGTGTTCAAGTGATACAGAGGTCACATGCAGAGTGATGTGCAAGTATTACAATGGTCACATGCAGAATGGTGTGCAAGTACCACAGAGGTCACATGCAGAGTGATGTGCAAGTACTACACTGGTCACATGCAGAGCGAGGTGCAAGTACTACACTGGTCACATGCAGAGTAATGTGCAAGTACTACACTGGTCACATGAAGAATGGTGTGCAAGTACTACATAGGTCAGATGCAGAGTGATGTGCAAGTACTACACTGGGCACATGCAGAGGGATGTGCAAGTACTACACTGGTCACATGCAGAGGGATGTGCATGTACTACAATGGTCACATGCAGAGCCGTGTGCAAATACTACTCTGGCCACATGCACAGTGGTATGCAAATACTACAGTGGTCACATACAGAGTCGTGTGTAAGTACAACACTGGTCACATGCAGAGTGGTGTGGATGTGTTACACTGGTCAAACAATCTACTTGCACACTGCTCTGTGTTACACTGATCAGACGCAGAGCAGTGTGGAAGTACAGCACTGGTCACATGCAGAGTGATGTGCAAGTACTACACTGGTCACATGCAGAATGGTGTGCAAGTACTCCAGAGGTCACATGCAGAGTGATGTGCAAGTACTACACTGGTCACATTCAGAGTGATGTGCAAGTACTACCGTGGTCATATGCAGAGTGAAGTGCAAGTATTACACTGGTCACATGCAGAATGGTGTGAGTCTGTTACACTGGTCACATACAGAATGGTGTGGGTGTGTAACACTGGTCACATGCAGCCTGTGTTCAAGTGATACAGAGGTCACATGCAGAGTGATGTGCAAGTACTACACTCGTCACATGCAGCGTGGTGTTCAAGTGATACAGAGGTCACATGCAGAGTGATGTGCAAGTATTACACTGGTCACATGCATTGTGGTTTTCAATTACTACAGAGGTCACATGCAGAGTGATGTGCAAGTATTCAACTTGTCACATGCAGAATGGTGTGCAAGTACTACAGAGGTCACATGCAGAGTGATGTGCAAATATTACACTGGTGAAATGCAGAGCGGTGTGCAAGTACTACAGAGGTCACATGCGGAGTGATGTGCAAATACTGCACTGGTGACATGCAGAGTGATGTGCAAGTACTACACTGGTCACCTGCAGAATGGTGTGCAAGTACTACAGAAGTCACATTCAGAGTAATGTGCAAGTACTACACTGGTCACATGAAGAATGGTGTGCAAGTACTACAGTGGTCACATGCAGAGTCATGTGCAAATACTACACTGGTCACATGCACAGTGGTATACAAATACTACAGTGGTCACATGCAGAGTCATGTGTAAGTACAACACTGGTCACATGCAGAGTGGTGTGGGTGTGTTACACTGGTCAAACACTGTACTTGCACATCGCTCTGTGTTACAATGATCAAACGCAGAGCGGTGTGAAAATACAGCACTGTTCACATGCAGAGTGATGTGCAAGTACTACACTGGTCACATGCACAGTGGTGTGCAAGTACTACAGTGGTCAGATGCAGAGTGATGTGCAAGTCCTACACTGGTCACATGCAGAGTCGTGTGCAAATACTACAGTGGTCACATGCAGAGTGATGTGGAAGTACTACACTGGGCTCATGCAGCGTGTTGTGCAAGTACTACAGAGGTCATAAGCAGATATGTGTAGGAGTATCACACTGCTCACATGCAACCTGCGGTGGGAGTGCTACGCTTGTCGTAGACAGAGAGTGTTGGAGGAGCATTGCACTGCTCACATGCAGAGGACCCGTGCTCATCACATGCTTTGTACCAGGAACTACGGCCATTACTGACAGTTGTGCGTCCAATCTCGCCCCTTGTGAGGCTGTTTCTCTTTCAGAAAATCCCACAGCAATACCCTGTTCTCACAGATACAATGTTTTGGAGTCCATTTTTTAGTGATCCTTAGATATGATAATACCACTCTGGGAAGTGTCGTGCTTTCTTGAAGAAACTCACAATTCTAATCAAAATCTAAGCTCAGACGCTATACTATATCCAGTAGTCATGCATGCATTAAGCGTATGTTTTGTGTTTGTTGTTGTTTTATGTCCTAGCAACATCTAAGGTCATATCAGGTCGGCTACCGACTTGTGACAGTGCGCACTCATGGAGACTTTATAGTGCTGTCCCACTGGGAAACCAGGCTGCTGGCACCATGACCTGGTATCCCACTCAGTCACAATATCCTGACACTGAGCACAACAGTCCTTTCCCTGTCCTAATAATGCCGAGCGCCTGGCTAGGAAGCAACAAGTATACATTTTTAAGTCATTGGTTTGACTCGACCAGGGTTCGAACCCACGACCCCACGATCTACTAGCACGGGAGATGGACGTTCTAACTCATTCGGCCATCCCGTCTGGTCGCCTTAACAGTGGTCTACTTCTGCATACAACGCTTGTGTCAACATGGTTGCTTGTATACACATGGAGGTACCGCTTTAACAGTGGACTACTTCTGCATACAATGCTTGTGTCAACATGGTAGCTTGTATACACATCGAGGTACTGCCTTAACAGTGCTCTACTTCTGCACACACTGCTTGTGTCAACATGGTCGGTTGTATACACATGGAGGTACCACTTTAACAGTGGTCTACTTTTGCACACAACGCTTGTGTCAATTATGGTTGCTTGTATACACATGGAGGTCCCGCCTACTCATACTATCTACTGCCACGTCTTAGGCATGGCATGATTATTCCAGCTACGTTTCGGTTTGAAGTCACATTATTAGGCTGCTCAAACCTATGATTCAGATTAGCTAATTATTGTCCAAGCTGGTCGCTATGCAATTGGAATGAATCAAGAATGGTAGCAAGAGATGTAACTTGGGAAAAGGGTCTGTTTATTAAATATCACCAGACCGATCCCATGCATTAAGACAATGTCTACTCATTGTGGTGGCGGCATTAAATTGAGTGCCTTCCTAAATAGCATGTTAATACATGGCGACCCAGTTCGCTACAACTTCAACTGACATGTAAACATATACAGATAGTTGATTACAGTGTCAAGTAGATTCCATACATGTAAAATAGAATATTTCTTGAATTTCTAATGCTATTTTGCAACCTTTCGTAGATAGTGGCCTATATATGAAAGATGCACAATATGATATTGCATCGAGCTGGAATGAGACGTATGTAGGACAACCAACTTGTGTGCCCACACATTTGCATGCTATATATACCAGATATATCCTGATCGTCGTCCTGAGCAAAAAGCAGATGGATGTTATATATTGCAACAATGGGCCGACTTGGGCTCGGAGTAATTAAATGGGACGGCTACAGTAGCACGGGCACGTGACTGTACACTGTATGTAAGCGAACCTTTGCTCACACAGCTGCTCTCCACCTATGCACACCCTGTTAACATGTTAGAATGGTTCCGGTATACTTACACGATATTCGCACTTGAACACAGATTAGAGTGTCCCAATATTAATGTTGTCAGCTTTACCTAATTATAAACAATTGATGTATGAGAGCTGGTGCCAATGTAACAGGGTAAGTAATCGGTATTTAAATTGAATTAGCTAATCCATGTTATCTCTTTATGTATAAATTGTAATTGGTCGGGAACCCCATGGCTGATAGTGATACAGGTGTGCCAATATATGAATAATGTCATATGATATGCTATATTATGCGTTAGTGTATTTTCCTGACCTCACATATCCACCAACCAGCTAGCCTAGTCTCTGGAATAGACGTACTGAAATCACACCGAGTCATAGGCCAACAAAAGCACATGCAGAATGTAACTGGGAGTCCACCAACAGCGCACAGAATCCACCCTCCTGAACACTCAGATTGTTGCCTGGTACAACGTGAACACTGCCTGTGTGAATAAACCTGCCACTGGTGGGTTATTCACGCAGACAGTGTTCACGTTGTGAAAACTGTCTTCTACACTTACCCACAACTAATATCTACAGCCACATGTCTACCGATACGCAGCATCTTAGCATAATCAACATAACCTTAAACCCAAGCTGTCCCATAATAACTAAAGCGAAATGAGCAGTAGGCGGGTGTTCTGCTGGAGCCTTGGCGCCGAGTATCGGGTGGCATGATCACTTTTCTGCCGTAAGACAATATGCGCACAGAGCGCTGCTCTGCACGCGGGTGCCCAAGCAGCGGGGCGCAATTGGCAGCATTACCGGCCACTGACGCCGAATTTGGCTACTTTCGGGACGTGTTACTGGTGTCTCTGGCACGGGGCGCCGACTGGCACCTGGCACCGTCTCCACACCCGGTGTGGCGTACTCAGACGTGTCCCGTGCTCAGCCGTGTCCATCGCTTCTGCGCATGCGTCAGAATCGTATACCCCACACGGGAGGTAGCGTTCGCCACCAACCTCCCTACGCATAAAAGGACGCCAACCACCCAGCGTTCCATTCGATATATTGATTCAAATACATTTTAGGCGCCATGTCGGCGCCATGTCGGCGCCATGTCGGCGCCATGTCGGCGCCATGTCGGCGCCATGTCGTCGCCATGTCGGCGCCAGATCGGAGCAGACCACACGGTGACTGCAGCATCGCATGTGTTGGTACCAACCCAGGGCGGCGCCAGGGCGGCGCCAGTGCGCCAACCATTTTGAATGGCGCCGCCGGAACAGGGCATAAGGAGGTTGCACGTGCAGCAGCAGCAACCTCCTTGCGCCCAACATTTCCGAAATGGACGCCGGGAGGTTGGCGTCTTCGCGGCGACAGCACTCAATGAGGGCGTAGGGAGGGCACAAGGAGGACGTTTTGACGTCGCAAATCGATCGGAAGCAAACGCAGGCCTCTTGTGACTGGGGTATTATTAACAGCATCGTCTGCGCATGCATCAAAATCCATCCAGATTCAAACTGGCTGCTAAGACACTTCACTAAGACTATTCACTACAACCGTGCCCTAAGTACAATTAGAATCAACCATGACACTCCAACTGACGCCCCAACTGATCAGATTGAAGGCCTACGCTGAGAAGTCAGAACTCCTGATAAAATATATGAGTGCTGGGACGAAGCGAACAGGAAAAACCAACGACATCAGGGCACTAACAAACCAACTGTCAAGACACTACTGGGATGCAGACAGTATGTGCTAACCATCTATCCGATTGATAAACATATTGTCTCTTTGCAGTTTTCTACAGTGATCATTTCATTGTCAATGTCACTATAGTTAGGTATGTGCACGTCCGCGCTACGCGACTGCCTTTTTTGGCCAAATTATTTGAATTGATTTCAATGCTCAAACTCCATCTTCTATCTATGTGATGTAACTATATGTATTGTAGCTATGTGAGTATTTTTTTAAAAAGCGTTTTATCCCAATGGCACATATACCAATGGGAAGAGCTTGAAGAGACCTTAATCTTGGTAGTTATATCATTTTTCGCGACAGCCGTTTTCTGCCAAATAATTTGACTTGATTTCAATGCTCAAACTCCATCTTCTATATGTCTTTTAGCTATGTGAGTTTGTTTTTTTAAGCGTTTTATCTCAATGGCACATATAGTCTGTGATATACCAATGGAAAGAACTAGAAGAGACCTTAAACTTGGTAGTCATATCATTTTTCTCATGTAAATATCAAGAAAGTTACATTGATTTGAACCTGAAACTGTCAATGTCACTAGTTAGGTATGTGCACATCCACGCGCTACGCGACGGCCGTTTTCTGCCAAATAATTTGAATTGATTTCAATGCTCAAACTCTACCTTCTACCAATGGAAAGCGCTTGAAGAGACGTTAATCTTGGTAGTCATATCATTTTTTGCGACGGCCGTTTTCTGCCAAATAATTTGACTTGATTTCAATGCTCAAACTCCATCTTCTATATGTCTTGTAGCTATGTGAGTATTTTTTTTTAAGCGTTTTATCTCAATGGCACATATAGTCTGTGATATACCAATGGAAAGAGCTAGAAGAGACCTTAAATTTGGTACTCATATCATTTTTCTAATGTAAATATCAAGAAAGTTACATTGATTTGAACCTGAAACTGTCAATGTCTCTATAGTTAGGTATGTGCATGTCCGCGCGCTACGCGGTGGCCGTTTTCTGCCAAATAATTTGAATTGATTTCAATGCTCAAACTCTACCTTCAATATATTTTGTAGCTGTGTGAGTCATTTTTCTAACGTAAATATCAAGAAAGTTACATTGCTTTGAACATGAAAAATATGCCTAATTATGGGCCCTTTGTTCTATAGTAAACCAGCCAAAAGTTGTGACCCAAAATCTAGATTTTGTACTTGAAACTCTCGTAGTATTATATATTTCTAAAAAGGTAAATATTAACCAAGATATGCCATTTTGAATATAAGAAAAGCTATGACCCAAAATTAAGATATGTATTTCGATTTGATTTTTTTTAATGGGTGGAATCGACAGAGCAGATATGCATCTGGGTCACTCTCCTGAAAACTGGCCAGAAGTGTCACATGGAGAGTTAAACTCTAATATTAGATTTTCTTACATTTTTTGGTTCCAAATGAAAGCTGGAAACCTTGCCTTTACTTCATGACTAAAAGGACCAAAGTTTATTTTATTTCCCTTATTTCTTTCATCAAATCTGAACATGAATATGAAAAGTATGAGTAAAAAAATGAGTGGGAAGTTTTTTTATTGACGTTTTAAAATCCCATCCCCTGCTGACCAGTTTTCAGGAGAGTGACCCATTTACTTACACTGCAAATTTCATTTCGATATCTTGATTATTTAGGAAGTTACAACAACAAAATTACTAAATTTAAAATGATTAAGGCAGTGGCTATGCGTACGTGACCGTATTCGTACCACAAAATGAAAATGCTGCCTTCCAAAATGAATGTACTCAAAGTTGAGTGATTTGCTTAATCAAAGACAAACCCAAAGCTTTAAATTGCTTAAACCAATGATCGGTTAATCCCAACAAATTTCTCTAAGGTCCCTGCAAGTCCCTAAATCATATAATAACTAGAATATGTAAGTCTTAAATCTTAGTATAAATAAAATCACCTATTGCTTGAAAATATACTCTTCTTTTTTTTTTAACAGAAAAAGAACTCTACTTTGTAGGAGAAAAGAAGAAACTGAAGCAGAAGATCGTAACATCTTTGACCGAGGTCCAAGATATACTTGCTCTGTACCACTCCAGTTCACTGGGCGGGCATAGTGGCATCAACAATACATTGGGCAAGATATCGGCCCACTACCGATGGCCTGGGGTAAGAGAAGATGTTATCAGCTATGTAAAGTCATGTAACAGATGCCAGTGACATGAGAACCTGAACACCCAGGCCCCTCAATTGCAGCCCATCAAAGTAGCGGAGCCTTTAGAGCTAGTTGGGATGGATTTGATAGGTAAGAACAAATTTGTCATGATGAGTGAATAATATTAGCTACCCAGTTTGAGCCTCATTTTGAGACCTAACATGTGGAGATGCATGTGATAGCATTGAGGGAACATTCAAAAGGAAAAAGTAATTTTTTTGGTTTTCTTCCCGAAAAAAAGAAATTCAATCTCTGTGATATATGAAACTTGATTATGTCCTTAGTTTTGGTTTCCAAGTATCTGCACACATTCTATGGCTTTGTTAATTTGGCCAATCGCATATTAATACAATACATCTCATACTAATAATTTCAATCTACCTGCTAGATTTTGGTATCTCACATTTGTTATATTAATATTAGGTACTCCAAACTGATTTGTGAAATGGCTGAGGCACTGTTGGCAGCCTGTTTGGAGTAGCTATTATTAATATACTCAACGTGTTATGACTAATTGTTAAAACTGGCTGTTTTAACTGTATTTGCAGGACCGTTGCCTACGACTGATGACGGGCATAAATATGTGTTGACCTTCACAGACTATTACACCAAGTTTGTGGACTTCTTTCCCCTCAAGTCCAAAGCAGCCGAGGGTGTAGCTTGTGGGATCAGGACATTCATATGCAGGTATGTTTTAGTACAGGACAACTTTGTTACTTTATACCACGGTGCAGTCAATTTGGAATATTCTTTTGTCCACTGACAAAGCAGACATTTTCCATCCGTTTCATTTCAGTCACACTTTAAACTTTCCCCTTCTCTTTGCTTTCCTATAGCCTGCCTACACAACCACAGATTCCTGCCATTGACTTTACATGTTGGAATGTTGTGTCACTTTTTTGTATCAAAGTAGAATTTGTATTTTTCAGATGGGGAGCTCCAAAGAGACTCCTTTCCGATCAGGGCTGTGAATTTGTATTAGAGGTAGCTTAAGATAATAACTGCAGATATATATCTATTCTAATATAGTGCCTGACTAACATGTACCCAGCATGACAGTTAACCAGCTGACAGACACAACGCATGCATCATGACAGGTATATTTCTATTCTAAGATAGTAACTAAATTATGTACCCAGCATGACAGTTAACCAGCTGACAGACACAAAGCATGCATCATGACAGGTATATTTCTATTCTAAGATAGCGACTGGCACCTGTCTGAATAATAGAAGTATACTATTATATGCCTGCTTACCAGCCACCAATGCTTAAGTAATACTAGGCACACATCATTTTCATTAAGTTGTTTGTTGTTTTACATCCTAGCAACATCCTTGCCCTATTCTAATAATGTTTGGCGCTTATTTGAATAATAGATGTATCCCCAGCAATGCTATGTATGTATGTAGGCTCACACACCTGAAGACATCCGGAGTATGCAACATGGCAGTTAAGAGCAACACATTCTGGGATACTGTTGTGATAATCTAACACAAGAGTGGCAGAGTTGAAGTAGTGTTACTTCAAAATTGATATAGCTACTATGCTATGTTAAACAAATTCTTGTTTTTTTATGTAATTTTAGATAAACAATGAAGTGTGGCAGAAATTCCATATCACTAGATCAGTAACAAGAGCCTACCACCCTCAGACGAATGGATTGGACGAACGGACAAACCAGACGCTGAAGACACGACTAAGCAAACTGATGAATGAAAACCAGACCGACTGGGACATGCATCTGGAGGAAGTGGCCTACTCAATCCGGACACAGCCACAGAAGACCACCAAGGTAATTTAATCCTATCTTAGTTTATGGATACAATACCACAATATATTCATTCTTAACCATTGAACACAGTACATTATTATTATGTTTACTTTCCAGCCATCAAACTGTTTCCACCAAACATACTTAAAACTATAATATGGCCATACTGTAGTAAATAATTTCTATCCTTGTATTTTTTAGTTCACACCATTCTTTCTGATGTTTGGCTGTCACCCACGATCACCTCTAGAGATGGATTCAGTTGATGATGACATTTCTCCCCCATCTGAACCACCAGTGATCATGTTGGAGGAGATGGTCTCCCATCGACCGGCGGCCATGGATGATGTCCAAGTTAAGGTGCTGGCCAACATGGATGTAGCTCAGACTAGGATGAAGGCTGAGTATGCCAAGCGGTCAAACACGGTTTCAAAACCTTCAAATTTGCTGCTGGAGATGTCGTCATGAGGAGAAATATGAAAAATGTCAGGCGGAAAGGTGGAAAGTTGGAACCAAAGTGGACAGGCCAATATAGGTGTGTATAGATAGAGCTAGTAAACATCTGTTGGGGTTAAATTTTAAGTTGATTAGGTTACACACAATTGGCTCAAAGGCTACATTTCATTGTCATTGTCATTGCAGGATTATGCTTATATAATATACATTATTTACATGTCTTTCATTGCCATTTTTTTCCTTATGCATCTAAAATATTCTTTGCAGGGTGCTGGACACATCTATTAGATTCAGTTACAAACAATTGGCTCAAAGGGTACATGTCATTGTCATTGCAGGATTATGCATATATAATATTATTCATTTACATGTCTTTCATTGCCATTCTTTTCCTTATGCATCTAAAATATTCTTAGCCAGGTGATGGACACATATATTTGATTCAGTTACACACAATTGGCTCAAAGGGTACATGTCATTGTCATTGTCATTGCAGGATTATGCGTATATAATATTATTTATTTATATGTCTTTCATTGCCATTTTTTTTCCTTATGCGTCTAAAATATTCTTTGCATGGTGCTGGACACATCTATTTGATTCAGTTACAAACAATTGGCTCAAAGGGTACATGTCATTGTCATTGCAGGATTGTGCGTATATAATATTAATTATTTACATGTCTTTCATTGCCATTTTTTTCCTTATGCATCTATAATATTCATTGCAGGGTGCTGGACATTGACAGCTGCCAGCGGGTGGAACTGCAAGAAATGAAGAAAGGAACTCAGAAGCTGCAGAGGAAGGTGCCATACTGCCAACTTAAGCCATACCGAAGCAGTCATCTCTACTCGGTCCCTTCCTCTGCAGATTCCATAGACGTTGAGGTGGCTGAGGTCAGCAACGATTCTATGCCGAGTGAGTATATTAGTAATGAAAATATCTTATTTTGATTATGTGCTGTTGTTTTTCATTTCATGAACGATCCGATGCCAAGTGAGTATATTAGTAATGAAAATATTTTATTATTATGTCCTGTGCTATGATTCACCCTCTAATAGAGAGTGAGTATATTAGTAATGAAAATATTATATTTTGATTAAGTTAAATTTGTTTATATCATTATGTTCTTTATTATTTACATTGGCAGCTTGTTAGATCTATGTATGTTCACTGCAGACATTGCATTGGATGACGTCTACTTTGAAGACATTGATGTGGTCGAGGTGATCGTAAGCGATTCGACGCCGCGTGAGTATATTAGTAATGAAAATATCTTTTTTTGATTATATGCTGTTGTTTTTCATTTCATGAACGATCCTATGCAGAGTGAGTATATTAGTAATGACAATATTTTATTATTATGTCCTGTGCTACGATTCACCCTCCAATACAGAGTGAGTATATTAGTAATGAAATTATTTTATTTTGATTAAGTCAAAGTTGTGTATTTCATTATGTTCTTTATTATTTAGATTAGAAGCTTGTTAGATGTATGTATCTTCACCGTTGCAGCCACAGACATTGCGTTGGATAACATCTACATTGAAGCCACAGATGTTGAGGTGGTCAAGTCGGCAGCAACAGATGTAGAGATGGAGGTGGAGGTGATTGAGGTGGTTAGTGCTCCTGACAGGTACACTGCTGGAAACGGACGTGCGCAACCGATAAGTGGCTAGATGACGCCATTATCGACCATGTCCAGGGGTTGTTGCGCTTACAGTTCCCGCATATGTCGGGGCTGTATGTGACAGCCAGCATGGCACAGCTAGGCTGTCTGCACAACAATAAGGCCATGGTACAAATTCTTCATCATGGTGGAAAGCATTGGCTGACGATCACAAATATCGGGTGTGACAAGGCCACAATGAAAGTATTTGACTCTTTGTCCTCCGCAGTAACCACACTGCTGTCTTTCCAGGTGGCCTCATTTTTACTGGCGAAGGCATCTACAATAAAGATTGAGTGGCCAGCTCTGCAGAGACAGTCCGGTGGTTCTGATTGTGGTTTGTATGCGATTGCAAATGCTGTGGCTCTGTGCCAGGGACATGATCCCACCCAAATCAAATTTGACCAGGGCAAAATGCGTGAACATTTGGTAACTTGTTTTGTTAATGGCTCCATGTCATCTTTTCCAGGTGGAAGCAGACAGTCAGCAAAGATAGCAGTCAGATGTGACAAAATCGCAATCTTTTGTTATTGTAGACACCCCTACAATCACCAGAACCAACAAATGATACAATGCAATAATTGCAAAGAATGGTTCCACGAACAGTGTGCCAATGTCTCTGTTGGAAGTTTCAGTTATAAAGACACTGTATTCATATGTAAACTATGTTAACATGCACTGATACTGTCTTTATGACTGAAACTTTGAACTTGCACTGAGTCATTTGGGGGCTCTGGTGATTGTAGGGCTGAGGCTTAGGACTTTTTGGGGAACATCTGCTTCCACTTGCATGTACTTTGAAAATGTTTCTTTCTTTCATGGCCAACAGTATATTTTTTTAGGATTTTATCGCAAAAAGCTTGATCTTCAATTTGATAGGTGTTTTGAACCTGGAATTGTTGTCTTTGTCACTGTGAAATCAAAATTTTGTTTATGTCATTTTGGCATATTTGTTTATAATTTTTATATATATATAATTATGAGCTCTGTATTATTCATTGCTATTGATACACAGCATTTGCAACCGCATACAACCCACAATGCCAGGAGGCAAGAGTGGAGGTACCATGGTTTTATTCCGGTGTTGCGGCTAAAATTCTCGGCAGGTTTAAATTCAATGCTTGCACCCTGTGCAGATGTCAAAATCTAACAGCATTACCACCAGTTTGAGTTTGAAAGTGCCCTTGATTTTGAAGCATGCATAGGGAGAAAGCATAGGATTTAAACCCACCAAGAATTAAAACCGCCGCGACTGGGCGTTTCAGGAGTGTGGGAGTGTACCTGTGGGAGTGTCCCTCTCAACAATAGCTGAAATGGTTAAATATATATATATTTCGGGTCTTTTTGAGATTTTAAATTAACAGACTAGAATTTAAATTAACACAATATCATTTAAATTAATACTATAATATATTATTACATAGTCAAATCGAAACCTTTTTCTGATCTGATACATCTAGGTTGGAGTTTGCCAAATAAACCTGGGATGGTAAATGGATAGCCTATAAACTAGTATATTATAAGATAAATTACGATTTCCTCTGCTAATCACCCTATCCTAGGATAGGGTGAGTAGAATTGGAAATATGAGATCAAATGTAAGTGTAGTAGTCTGTACATATGACAGAAACTGGGTTGGGGAAGATTATTTGTATTAGAGTCGGGATGCAAATATCTTTGATTCTTTGCATGCTGTTATGAATATGTGATATGTTGGGAGTTCATTCCAAATGACACTTCCTTTGTAAACTGTTATGAATATGTGATATGGGTCTTAAAGATGCAGTTGGGAGCGCATTCCAAATGATACCTCCTTTGTAAATCGGACCTCTGATTAACTTATTTGTATTAGGGTTGGGGAAGATTATTTGTATTAGTGTCACAGCTCTGTAAGTAGGGCATTCAGAAAATATATTCTTACCATTGCCTATGTGTCTGCCATTAGTAACCCTCAACACGATTGGCACATTCCATATTGAGTGATAACAATCAGATATTGTAATTAGCATTCCAATTAGCATCCCTATAGGCATCTAAAACCTATTTGAGTGCTGTAATGTGGGTTTCAAACAAAATGCCAACATGTGTGATTTTTTGGTCAAGTTTGGGAATATTAAAAACCCTCTAACTTTTAAGCTATTCATCCAATTTTAAGCACCTGTGTGTGTTATTTCTTTTCCTGGTACAAGCTGGCGAACTGCCTTAAAATATTGAGTAGCAAAAATGAGTTGGGATACCTAAATTTATTTTTGCCATTAATCTTACTCTTAGTTCAAAATTAGGGTTCAAAATCCCATTATTTTATAATAAGTAACATATTTGAAAGAGTTCGTTTGAATATTTCAGTTGAATTAACGTTGAATAGTAGAGCCACTGCCATAGTTGCTATATCTTGTCAACAAGTGGAGCCTGGTTGCCAAGCAAATGTAAACAAATTGCAGGGATCTAGCAAAAGGGTAACTTTTTGGATTTTGAATCATTTTCTGAAATGTAGAATGCAATATAACATATGGGTGGCCAGAAGTGTTAAATACAGCATTTTTGGCAGCTGCCTTGAATAGTATGATACTTACTTAGTTCTATTTGATAGAATTTTTCCGATGAGAACTGAGAAACATGTTTCCTATCGTAAATATGGTTCTATTGATATTGCGCAGTTCAGGGAAGACAGTTGTATTTGTCATTTGTCTGAATGCCTGAAGATAATGGAGAAATGTGTTGGTGAAATTAGAGAGTGGATGAGGAAAAATATGCTCAAACTCAATGATGAGAAAATTGAGGTTTTAGTCATCTCCACTCCCTATTTAACTAATAGGCTACATGAAACCCATCTCAGAATTGGTAATGCTAGTGCTCAAACTAGTGAGTTAGCCCATAACATTGGTGTGATCTTTGACAATAATCTTGATATGTCTAATCACATCATGATGGTGTGTAGGGCATCATTTATGCAGTTGAGACATATCAGATCCAGCAAGGATGCCCTGACACGTGACTCATTACCAGGTAGGGGCTACGACTTGGATTTCAAAACGTCTTGAAAAATCAAGACGTTCTGAAAAACCAAGCCAGTTTACATGTAGAAACCAATAGGGGTGACCTGTCACAGTGTGCCACTACTTTAATATTGAAGATGGAACCTAACAAAATACATCATTAAAATGGCTATAAGTAGCTCTTCAAAGTTCATGTGAAGAAAATGCTCATGTGTATAGTATGTTCATAATATTCAATTAAAACTACATTAAAATAAAGAGATAATCTTATTTTGCCTATAACATTGTGCTGTTTTTATTCTGGAATTAGTCATTTTTACTGGTGAAACACCATGGTCTATTTAAACAAGTATTTTTCTTAGAATCAAAATCCTGGACATAGTTAATGAGAAATAACCAACAATATGAACAAATCATGATGAATAGTATCATATATGCCATTACTCTAATGTACACAGGCAGATGGGTTGTTGTTTTAGCAGTCTACTTACACAAGGATGGCCTCTGGAGCTGGGTGTGGGTGTTGGGTGTGTGTGGGTGTGGGTGTGTGTGTGGGTGTGGGTGCAAAGTGAGATTTCTCTCTGTGTGGTATATCCACCATGCAGTATATGTGTATGTGCATATACAGACAGACATATACATGTATATATATATATGCATATACATATATATATGCATATATAGGCATAATTATAGTGATATACACGCATATATGTGGATATATGTGCATATATATGCATATATACACATATATACATGTATATATGTATATATACACATATATATGCGTATATATACGCATATATAAATATATACACATATATATGCATATATACATATATGCTCATATATATGTGCATGTATGTGTATATATGTGTATATATGCACATATATACACATACATACATGTAGGTATGTATATACACACATATATACATATATATATGTGTATATATGTGTATATATGGACATCTATATGTGCATATATATATACATATATGTATGGATATACTGGTACTGGTAGTACCCCTATCCTCAAACTTAAAAACAAGGTTTGGCAACAGTCATGGCTCAATGACCATGACCCACATCCCCACTAAGTTTTTCAGTTAGTCAGTTTACAGATGCATCCCCACCCTAGCTTCTTTGTGTTGGTGTAACCCTGCCAGCCATATAGACCAGGTTAGTGGTAGTCATGCATGGTTGCCCCAGCTGACACCTCCCCCCCCCAACCACACACACAAAGTAAAACAATACCCACACAGCAACACTGGTCTGCAATCCACACCCCCACCAGCCCCTCTAGCCACACCATGCTTGTCAATGATGATGTGGTGATATTTATTTAAATTTTATTTTATTTATATTTAAATTTATTTATTTATTATCCTTACTTTTTATTTTTTTTCAGATTATTTCTGTCCATATTGTTTGCTCATTATTCACATGCTGTCAGGACCTTCCAGCATTCTGCCACCAATTAGACCACTCTGGGATTAGCAGTTCCTCTATAGCTCAGATGGCAGAGTGTTGGTCTCAAGATCAGAGGGTAACTGGTTCGAATCTTGGAACTAGAATACTTTTTTTGTAAAGAATGTCTTAATACATTTTTTTAATAAATCAATTTAAATAAAAATAAAATTTAAATAAATATCACCACATCATCATTGACCAGCATGGTGTGGCTACAAGTGGGCTGGTGGGGGTGTGGATAGCAGACCAGTGTTGCTGTGTGGCTATTGTCTTACTTTGTGTGTGTGGGTGGTGGGGGAGGTGTTAGGTGGGGCAACCATGCATGACTACCACCAACCTGGTCTATATGGCTGACAGGGTGACACCAACACAAAGAAGCTAGGGTGGGGATGCATCTGTAAACTGACTAACTGAAAAACTTAGTGGGGATGTGGGTCATGGTCATTGAGCCATGACTGCTGCCAAACCTTGTTTTTAAGTTTGAGGATAGGGGTACTACCAGTACCAGTATATCCATGTACGTATATATGTATATATATGCACATATATATGCACATATAGATGCCCATATATTCATGTATATATGTGTATATATGTGTGTATATACATACCTACATGTATGTATGTGTATATATGTGCGTTAAGGCCAGGCGCAGCTGGCATACAGTGCACAGGGCCGCTCACAGGGGGTGCCACCGTGGTCTATGTCAAAATAACAGGGTCAGCTAGATAGGATAAGTGCTAACTATTACATAGGGAACTGAAGATCGGTAGTGTCCTTGTTTATATTCCCATAATGGATTATAGAGCACATATACACATATATATGCGTATATATGTATATATGCATATATATATGTGTATATATGTGTAGATATGCATATATATGCGTATATATGCATATATATGCGTATATATACGCATATATATGTGTATATATACATATCTACATGTATATATGTGTACATATTCATATATATGCACATATATGCACATATATGCGTGTATATCACTATATCTTTATAATTATGCCTATATATGCATATATATATATATATGCATATATATATATATACATGTATATTCTGTCTGTATATGCACATACACATATTGTATGGTGGATATACCACACAGAGAGAAATCCCACTTTGCACCCACACCCAACCCACACCCACACCCAACTCCAGTGGCCATCCTTGTGTAGTAGACTGCTAAAACAACAACCCATCTGCCTGTGTACATTAGAGTAATGGCATATATGATGCTATTCATCATGATTTGTTCATATTGTTGGTTATTTCTCATTAACTATGTCCAGGATTTTGATTCTAAGAAAAATACTGGTTTAAATAGACCATGGTGTTTCACCAGTAAAAATGACTAATTCCAGAATAAAAACAGCACAATGTTATAGGCAAAATAAGATTATCTCTTTATTTTAATGTAGTTTTAATTGAATATTATGAACATACTATAGACAGGAGCATTTTCTTCATAGAAACTTTGAAGAGCTACTTATAGCCATTTTAATGATGTATTTTGTTAGGTTCCATCCTCAATATTAAAGTAGTGGCAGACTGTGACAGGTCACCCCTATTTGTTACTATATGTAAACTGTCTTGGTTTTTCAAAACGTCTTGATTTTTCAAGACGTTTTGAAATCCAAGACGTGGCCTCTACCTGATTACAGAAGGTTACTCACGCTTTCATTGGTTCATGCCTGGATTATTGTAATGCTCTCTTGTATGGTCTGCCGCTGTCAAGTATCTCAAAACTGCAACGTATACAGAATGCGGCTGCCAGGTTGTTGACGGGTACAAAGAAATTTGATCACATCACTCCTGTGCTGAAATCATTACACTGGCTCCCTGTGGAGAAGAGAATATATGAGAGATATGCTCCAGGAGATAACAAATGTTTGAACACTGCGCTTCACAGTCTCCAGCCAGTTAGCATTTCCTCGGAACAGACTTTGGGGATCATGCTTTTAGTATTGGTGCCCCGATACTGTGGAATGCTCTGCCAGGATATATCACCGATTGTAAATCTGTTGGTGCTTTTAAAAAGGTCTTATGACACATTTGTTTAAATCTGCTTTTAACTAGGTGACATTTATTTTCCTGTATATTTGTTTGTTATGTAAAGCGCCTGAGCACGGCTTGCTGGATCAGGCACTATATAAATGTTTTATTATTATTATATCTCGAAAAGTAATTATGTCATTACTCTGGAAAAAATTTGACTTGATATATGCATGTAGATAACACATCTTCCTAGAATACCCCTCAGAACTCAAAATGTTGCAGTTTGCTGAGAAGTTGTTCATTGTTATTGAAAGATATGAAATATAAATTCTCCTGTGTCTTGTTTGTCTGAGTGTGTTGAATTCCTGCAGTAGGAAACAGAGATACAAAAAGAATAATTAAAATAACCCCTCCCCCCAGCCAAGAAAAGATAAATAAAAGTGTGTTGAATTCCTGCAGTAGGAAATAGAGATACAACAAGAATAATTAAAATAACCCTTCCCCCACAGTCAAGAAAAGATAAATAAAAGTCCCCCCCTCCTTCAGAGATGACAAAATACATTTTTTAAATAATCTCCCCCCCCCCCCTGACATTGTGCTTAAAAAAAACAGTGCCCCAGCGCCATCCCGAGATATTAGAAACAATTAATAAAAGAATGTAAAACCACCCCCCACCCAAAAAACAACCAAGCCAACAGCTGTGAATAGAGGTAGGAAATACCCCCCCCCCCCAAAACCCAAACCCAAACCAACCCATGGATAGATAATAAAAGTACCCATCAGCGATACAACAAGAATCACCTCCCCCATACTCAGATAACAAAATGAATAAAGAATTACCCCCCCCCAAAAAAAACACCAAGGTACCCGCGATACAAAAAGAATCACCTCGCCCATACTCAGATACAAAAAATTAACAAAATTACCCCCCCCCCCCAAAAAAAACACCAAGGTACCCGCATTTCCGCAAATCACAATAACTTTGTCCATAGTGAATTTGTTTTCTTTAACTAAGAAGTGTTTTTATCTATCAATTAAGCTCTTTAATTCTAGACCCCTCGCCCCAGCCAAGAAAAGATAAATAAAAGTGTGGTGAATTCCTGCAGTAGGAAATAGAGATACAAAAAGAATAATTAAAATAACCCCCCCCCCAGTCAAGAAAAGATAAATAAAAGTCCCCCCCTTCAGAGATGACAAAATGATATATTTTAGTTCACACATTTGGCATTTTAATATTTAAAACAAGAATTAATCAGGGTACGTTTTTGTAATTGTACATGTTATTGTTAACATGGATAATTCTTGGGCGAGATGGGACATTATTGAACCCACTGACCCGCCGGCGACACCATCTGTATAAAACTCCCCCGCACTATGCATTGCCACTAACATAGTGGCCGCCAAACTGCACTGGTGCCCCCTTATGGATCTTGCCTGAACTAAAGCCTGTAAGCGAGTTTGGCACCAGGAGGCGACACTGGGAGTTTTCCCACAAACCCTAGAGCCTCAGTTCAGACCAGGACACAACTGCTGCAGCCATCGCCATTGAACCACCAACAACATTTCTGAGTACACATTTCTTTCTAACTCCACATATGCACAGTCTACTGAGCTACCTGTGTTTGCCAACAAGGAGAAGAAAGTCTGTCTGCCAACTAAGCGTGAACCAAAACATTTAGTTATTTTAATTGTTTTATATGTGTCGAGTTGGAGGAAATACATCGACCGTGACATTGCCAGCTGGTGGCAAGTTCGCCATGAGTGTCGACATGAACCGGATAACAGAGAATGTGTTGGTCGAGCTACAACACTGACCAAGCAGTTGAGACTTTTTATTATTCCAATATATACCCACATGTGTGTCGAAGAATTTCGATGACCGTAATAATTTATTTTATTTTATTATTCACCGCTTAAACAAGATGGCGGATGGTGGGAAATCTGTCGACGTTGCAGTAGTTCCTAGGGAATGTTGCTCCAATTATAACGTTAAGCATGCCACAAATTTCATATACTTGACCAATGCTACAGACTAACTTATGTGTGTGTCGATTTTGACACTTTACATGCCACCATTTTATATTATGCCATTTATCTCAATTACCGGCGTTTTATTTTATTTTATAACTGTGCTACCATATCATAGGAGCATAAGGAACGTATAGAAATACAGTGACAACAACGACAAACCTATACCAGTGCCACTTTAATTTATTATGCTCTTTTATGACTTTATTTAGATTTTAGTTATATTATATGATAAGACAGCTGTGGTGACATTGGAGCTGTCTGTTGGCTATATATAACCCTTTACGTTACTTATGCCATTATTTATTGTGGGTGCCGGTGTATTCCCCGGTTGACACCATTTTAAATTTACATTTAACATGATCCCTTACGCCATTGGACTTAATTACCAGTGCTAGCATATCCTACGATCCTAAGGAACAACTACTGCTGCAACGACGAAAAAACCTATACCGGCCAGTTTTGTTTATTGCGCTCTTTATAACTTATTTATGTTTGTCGGTGTAATTCTCGGCTAGTCACGGGTCTCTTTCTATGATACCATTTTATCTGGGACACAATTCTAGCTGACCCCATTTTACCGGAAGCCATTGACGCATAACTGCTGACAACGACAACTAAACTATATCAGGGCCACTCTATCCAAGGAGTACAAGATGCCACAAGCAAAGAAATCCCCCCGGAAGCCAACAGGTAGTAGACAATACAACACACGAGGACGACCGAAAAAAGTAAGCGGTGAAACGGTGAAAACCGCTTATGACCCACTCAAACGTGCACCAAAGTGGAAGGCGCCGGCGCCACAGGATGCATGCATGCCGGAGGACACCAAACAGGCGGCAGCAGATCGGGAGCCAGTAAACAATCATGACATCATCACAGCGATGCACGCAGCCATAAAAGACCTTCGCACAGACCTAGGTAAGAGAATAACAGCACTGGAGAAGAAGAACAAAAGAACAGTGGCAGCAGTGGACGTGGAGCAGTACGAGGAGAGTAGTGACAGTGAGTGTGATAGTGATACCGACAGTGACAGTGACGGAGCCGAACCACTAACGCCCCCACCCAGGAGGAGGCAACCAGGAGTGAAAGGCTTTGTCATGCCTAACCCAACTACGGTAAACAAAAAGGACACACAGAAACTACGAAAGGCCAACAAAAGCCACCGATACGAGGACTTCACATACCAGGATGACTATCACAATAACGACACTTACGACACCTCAGCAATGCACCTGCAGTCTGCCCGAATCGGAGATCGGGCAGCCCAAGATGACCACGCTGACGCCATAAAGGATATCCTGGACACCGCCGGAACCGCCATTAAAAGGAAGCAAGGTAAAGTTGCACTATTGCCTCACTTGTTTGTTATGCGGGGGGAGAAGCGAGAGAAAGTTGGGGTTGGTGAGGCTACGTGGCATGAATACATCGGTGCGTTGTGCAAAATGACAAAGGTGGTGGAGGTACCAGCATCATGGAGGAAGCCGATCATAGAACACATTCACCAGATAGTTACAATGGCAGCAAACTGGGTATGGGAGACATGTCGCCTGTGGTCTGAGAGGATTTTCGCAATGTTTGATGATGGCCGCCTTAAGGACGTACAACGCGATGCGTTCGCAGTAGGGATTAGAGTTGGAACGCGCACCAGCGCCCGCTACAACACTACCCACACCCGTAACATCAACATGATTGCAGGCATTGGCTCAACAGATAATATCCACACCTCGACACACGAGAACAACCAAGACTTTAACCGGGAAAAGGACGGAAAACCCTGCAACCCCTGGAACTGGGGGAATGAGTGTGGATTTAGCGGCTCGCATGGTGAACGCTCCGACAAGAAGGCATGCCTGTGCGCATGCTGTTCCAATGAGTATCACCGTGCTAACCATCACAAGGAGAAAGACTGTATGAATAAAAAACGATTCCAGGAGAAGAAGGCTGGCCAGACTAGTGCACAGAGCCAACAGTCAGGACATGGTTTTTGAGGTGCGGCTCCATTGTAGAGGACGGAGAACCTGACATGGAGACCCTTAATAAACCACCCTCCTATAGCCGCGACGACCAAGACCCACAAGAACCGTTCACAGTGAGTAAACTCCCAGCCGATAATCTCATTGAGAACTGCGCATCCCCTGCACAGGTTACCGCCTGTGTGAGGGAGATAATCAGGAGAACACGTATTGCATCCCTTGCCAAAATAATTGTGAATAATAATCATGATGTCACACTTGGCACAGAGCGCCGGAGTGATCGGTTATTGACAAAGGAAGGACGAAGCCACCCCCAAAATTCAGAAAATGGTGGCAAGGTCTGCTGCGTAGAATCCTCGACTACACGTAATGTTGACACCATGAGCAGCGAGACACGCCACGTTCAAAACGGCGCCACTTCAAGACGCCCGATCGCTGGTGAACGGGATGCTTCCGCCACCACCAACAACCATCCAAGATGGCCGACTGATGGAGATGACGGGCCTCCCGCCAACACCAACCGCCATCCAAGATGGCCGACTGACACGGATAGCGGCCTTCCCGCCAATCCCTATCCACAGTCAAGATGGCCGTCGGGCAAGGACGCCAAAATTCCGGCCCAAACCGCAAAAGCCCTAGGCTGCAATCAAGATAGCCGCCGTGCCCACGCGCTAATCGGCGCAGGCCCTATCAAAACAATGACCGCCGGAGTGACAGCTGACAGTAAACAACAACACGCCCACCTCGCGAGACATGTTCCCACTGGAGTGAGTGCACGGTGTTGGGACATACACAACAGCGGTCAAGCACCCGGATCACTACTCGGTGAAGCGATCGTGAGCGAGACTCAACTATGTGAACAATTTAATGACCATGCTGATATTTCCTTCGATGTTGTTGCATCTGGTGGGGAAGTTGAGCCACGACCACCCCCGTCCCCCATGGCCTACAGGCCGACACTACACAGGATATGGCCATACCCAACCTGTGGACTATGGGACAAATACCCAGACTATCTTGACACTTATGTGAAGGTGAGACAGCCTTCCCAACGTAATGATGCAGCGGATGAGGTGGCGCGCCTGGGCTCGGACTGCTACCTGTGGTGTGCGGACCTTGCCCGTGCTTACAGGCAGCTTCACACGTGCCCCTTGTCTACCCCTCTGCTTGGCATCACACTCAATGGCAGCCATTACACCGACATAGCTCCTGCCTTCGGATGAAGAACGTCCTCACTGGCATGTGCCAGGACGACCAATGCCCTGGTCTACCTACTACGGAAGAAGGGGCATCATGTGCACTGCTACCTGGATGACTTTGTGGGCGTGGCCCAAAACCACAGCGGGGCCCAGGCAGCATACGATGGCTTCACCGAGCTAGCAGCGACTCTTGGGCTCACCCTCTTGCCCAGCAAGTGTGTGCCGCCCACAAAGACACTCGCGTGGCTTGGATTTGTGATATCCTCAGAGACCATGACAGTGACCATCCCCACTGACAAGCTCAACGACACGCTGACCGAGTGTCAGAACTGGACGAACAAAAAGAAGGCCTCAAGGAGGGATCTCCAGACACTGGTAGGCAGGATCCAACACATAGCAAAGTGTGTGGAGCCCGCCAGGAGGTTCATGTCACGAATCCTCTCTGCACTCCGGGCCGCCCCACATACCGGCAAACACGATGTACCTAAGGACCTCCTCAACGACATTGAATGGTTCCTTCGGTTCGCTGAACGATCGAATGGGATAGTGCTACTCAAGCCTGTTGAGAAGGAAACCTGGGTGATAGAGTGTGATTCTTCGCTCGTCGCCGGGGGTGACTTCTCAAAAGAATACTTCTACTCCCAAACCTACCCGGACCACATGATACGCAGACATACAAACATCGCGCACCTGGAGGCTATAAACCTCCTCATGGCAATGAGGACTCTCGCCCAGCAGCCCTGAAGACTACAAAATCATTATCAACACTGATAACTCAGCAAGCCAGCAAGTACTTTCATCCGGCACTGGTAAAGATCGGGTCCTTATGGCATGCACCAGGGAAATCTGGCTATTTGCTGCCACAAACTGTTGCCAAATCGAGATACTTCATAAGCCGGGCAAAGACCTGGTCCTTGCAGATGCCCTAAGTCGGAGAACCACAGACGCTGCACTTAACGCTAGGGCTGTATGCATGACACATAGCCTCAACTTAACCGAATAGGTAGTTAAATTTGATGATGTCTTCACTGTAGGATTGTAGGATAGCCTGGGTACATCGCATTTAGTTGGATCTCTGTCCCCAGGTTACCCTCCCCGCCTGCACAAACGACTCCTCGAGGTCTACACTGCTGGCCTGGCTCTGGGGACTTGGAAGAACAAATCTGTACAGACGAAGAAATACATCCAGTTCGTAGACAGGCAAAACTTCGACCCCTTGGCACCGGCGCAGTATGATCTATTAGCATACATCCTTCACCTCAACGATACCCTAAACGCACCAGGCACCGTGCTCAACTACCTGAGTGGGGCCAGGACTTGGGTCCTCCTCTTTGGTGGTGTCACCTCTGGTTTTGATTCATACCCTGTCACGTTGATGAAGAGGGGTGTACTCAGGCTCTCCACTCATGTCACCTCACAAGCACCCCCTCTGACACCGAACAGCATTAAACGGGAGGTGAGGCACCTTGCAACTAGGACCCAATGCGGCCGTTATAGTGGCCGCAATACTGATAGGATACAATACCCTACTCAGACAAGGGAACCTCGTCACCAGCCACGCCCACTCCGACCAGGGCCAGACGCTCAAATGCAGCGACATCACCACTACGTCGGAAGGACTCATTGTTACGGTCCGCTCCACTAAGACTCGCTGGAGGCCCGGAGAAGCATACACAGTGCTACTCCTTCCTCTCCCTCGTCAGCCTGCTGCCCAGTGGCAGCCTGGACCAACTACGTGAGGTTACAAAGGCCCCCACTAGAAGGGCCGGCCTTTCTCCTCCGAGAAGGATCACCACTGACAGCCTACACCTTGCTCGTCACACTGCGCCTGTCCCTGGCGGCGACCGGCCATGCACACCCCCAGGCATACACTCTCCACAGCCTCAGGCAGAGAGGGGCCCAGGCTTGTGCCGCGGCAGGCGCGTCACTACGAGAGATTATGGAGCTTGGCTCATGGTCATCAGCTGCAGTACATACCTATGTCCCTAAGGCCCAGATATGCTCCCGTCCCGCCCCATCCTTGTAATTGGCTGAGGGTTCGAATCCGGGAGCTCACCATCAGAGCTGACCCGAGATGACGAGAGAGACTGATCTGGCTTCTTACTGACCAAAACTGTATAACGTTCATTGAGTTCTTCCATGTAATAAAGACCCACTATATATATATACTTCTGTCTCGGCCTTAATTGAATTATAATTTGAAGGGCGCACGGCTGAAAATGGCACACAGCTGAAAATGCAACAGGCATCTGTCAATTAAGCTCTTTAATTCTAGACCCCTCCCCCCAGCCAAGAAAAGATGAATAAAAGTGTGGTGAATTCCTGCAGTAGGAAATAGAGATACCAAAAGAATAATTAAAATAAGCCCGCCCTCCCCCAGTCAAGAAAAGATAAATAAAAGTCCCCCCCCCCCTTTAAAAGAGATGACACGGCTGAGCACGGTACACAGCTGAGTACGCCACAAGCTGCAGTTTGAAGGAGTCCCGAAATCCGCGCATGCGCAGCGCATGCGCAGCGCATGCGCAGAATCAACTGGACACGGCTGAGCACGGGACATGTCTGAGCACGCCACACCGGGTACGACTTCACAACACGGGGCGCTCACCGGGCAAGGCCCTCACCACGCTCAGGCAATCTGATAATTGAAACAGCTGTCACTGAGTGGAGAGCGTAACTCACAAGGTTAACGGTTTCGTCATGACATACGTTTGGCCGCCCGAGGCCCACCAATACTTACATGTGTGAACTCTATGAGCAGATTGGCTTTGTGAAGCTCGTTATTTGGCTGGTGTGAGTGTCGTTATTTGGCTGGTGTGAGCGTCATTATTCGGCTGGTGTGAGTGTCGTTATTCAGCTGGTGTGAGAGTCGTTATTTGGTTGGTGTGAGGCTCATTATTTGGCTGGTGTGAGTGTCGTTATTTGGCTGCTGTGAGTGTCGTTATTCAGCTGGTGTGAGTGTCGTTATTTGGCTGGTGTGAGTGTCGTTATTTGGCTGGTGTGAGTGTCGTTATTTGGCTGGTGTGAGTGTCGTTATTTGGTTGGTGTGAGTGTCGTTATTTGGCTGGTGTGAGCATCATTATTTGGCTGGGGTGAGAGTCGTTATTCGGCTGATTTGAGCATCATTATTCAGCTGGTGTGAGTGTCGTTATTCGACTGGTGTGAGTGTCATTATTCAGCTGGTGTGAGTATCATTATTCAGCTGGTGTGAGTGTCGTTATTCGGCTGGTGTGAGTGTCATTATTCAGCTGGTGTGAGTGTCGTTATTCGGCTGGTGTAAGTGTCGTTATTCAGCTGGTGAGAGTGTCATTATTGGGCTGGTGTGAGTGTCATTATTTGGGTGGTGTGAGTGTCGTTATTCAGTTGGTGTGAGTGTCGTTATTTGGCTGGTGTGAGTGTCATTATTTGGCTGGTGTGAATGTCGTTATTCAGCTGGTGTGAGTGTTGTTATTTGGCTGGTGTGAGTGTCATTATTTGGCTGGTGTGAGTGTCGTTATTCAGCTGGTGTGAGTGTTGTTATTTGGCTGGTGTGAGTGTCGTTATTTGGCTGGTGTGAGGGTCGTTATTTGGCTGGTGTGAGTGTCGTTATTCAGCTGGTGTGAGTGTAGTTATTTGGCTGGTCTAAGTGTCATTATTTGGCTGGTGTGAGTGTCGTTATTCGGCTGGTGTGAGTGTCGTTATTCGGCTGGTGTGAGTGTCATTATTCGGCTGGTGTGAGTGTCGTTATTCAGCTGGTGTGAGTGTCGTTATTCGGCTGGTGTGATTGTCATTATTCAGCTGTTGTGAGTGTCATTATTCGGCTGGTGTGAGTGTTGTTATTTGGCTGGTGTGAGTGTCATTATTTGGCTGGTGTGAGCATTGTTATTCAGCTGGTGTGAGTGTCATTATTCAGCTGTTGTGAGTGTCATTATTCGGCTGGTGTGAGTGTCGTTATTCAGCTGGTGTGAGTGTCGTTATTTGGCTGGTATGAATGTCGTTATTTGGCTGGGGTGAGTGTCGTTATTCAGCTGGTGTGAGTGTCGTTATTCGGCTGGTGTGAGTGTCATTATTCGGCTGGTGTGAGTGTCATTATTCAGCTGGTGTGAGTGTCATTATTCAGCTGGTGTGAGTGTTGTTATTCGGCTGGTGTGAGTGTCATTATTTGGCTGGAGTGAGTGTCATTATTTCGCTGGTGTGAGTGTCGTTATTCGGCTGGTGTGAGTGTCGTTATTCGGCTGGTGTGAGTGTCATTATTTGGCTGGTGTGAGTGTCCTTATTCGGCTGGTGTGAGTGTCATTATTCAGCAGGTGTGAGTGTCGTTATTTGGCTGGTGTGATTGTCATTATTTGTCTGGTGTGAGTGTCATTATTCAGCTGGTGTGAGTGTTGTTATTCAGCTGGTGTGAATGTCATTATTTGGCTGGTGTGAGTGTCGTTATTTGGCTGGTGAGAGAGTCGTTATTCAGCTGGAGTGAGTGTCATTATTTGGCTGGTGTGAGTGTTGTTATTTGGCTGCTGTGAGTGTCGTTATTTGGCTGGTGTGAGTGTCATTATTCGGTTGGTGTGAGGCTCGTTATTTGGCTGGTGTGAGAATCGTTATTCAGCTGGTGTGAGTGTCGTTATTTGGCTGTTGTGAGTGTCATTATTTGGCTGGTGTGAGTGTTATTATTTGGCTGGTGTGAGCATCATTATTCGGCTGGTGTGAATGTCGTTATGTGGTTGGTGTGAGTGTCATTATTCAGCTGGTGTGAGTGTCATTATTTGACTGGTGTGAGTGTCATTATTTTGGTGGTGTGAGGCTCGTTATTCGGCTGATGTGAGGCTCGTTATTTGGCTGGTGTGAGTGTCGTTATTTGGCTGGTGTGAGTGTCGTTATTCAGCTGGTGTGAGTGTTGTTATTTGGCTGGTGTGAGTGTCATTATTTGGCTGGTGTGAGTGTCATTATTCGGCTGGTGTGAGGCTCGGTATTCGGCTGGTGTGAGGCTCGTTATTCGGCTGGTGTGAGTGTCGTTATTTGGCTTGTGTGAGTGCTCTTATTTAGCTGGTGTGAGTGTTGTTATTGGGCTGGTCTGAGTGTTGTTAGTTGGCTGGTGTGGGTGTCTTTATTTGGCTGGTGTGAGTGTCGTTATTCAGCTGTTGTGAGTGTCATTATTCGGCTGGTGTGAGTGTCGTTATTTGGCTGGTGTGAGTGTCATTATTTGGCTGGTGTGAGCATCGTTATTCAGCTGGTGTGAGTGTCGTTATTCAGCTGGTGTGAGTGTCGTTATTTGGCTGGTGTGAGTGTCGTTATTTGGCTGAGGTGAGTGTCATCATTCAGCTGGTGTGAGTGTCCTTATTCAGCTGGTCTGAGTGTCATCATTCAGCTGGTGTGAGTGTCGTTATTCGGCTGGTGTGAGTGTCATTATTTGGCTCGTGTGAGTGTCATTATTTGGCTGGTGTGAGTGTCATTATTCGGCTGCTTTGAGTGTCGTTATCTGGCTGGTGTACGTATCGTTATTTTGCTGGTGTGAGTGTCGTTATTCAGCTGGTGGGAGTGTAGTTATTTGGCTGGTGTGAGTGTTGTTATTCGGCTGGTGTGAGTGTTGTTATTTAGCTGGTGTGAGTGTCATTATTTGGCTCGTGTGAGTGTCGTTATTTGGCTGGTGTGAGAGTTTTTATTCAGCTGGAGTGAGTGTCATTATTTGGCTGGTGTGTGTGTTGTTATTTGGCTGCTGTGAGTGTCGTTATTTGGCTGGTGTGAGTGTCGTTATTCGGTTGGTGTGAGGCTCATTATTTGGCTGGTGTGAGCATCGTTATTCAGCTGGTGTGAGTGTCGTTATTTGGCTGGTGTGAGTGTCGTTATTTGGCTGCTGTGAGTGTCATTATTTGGCTGGTGTGAGTGCTGTTATTTGGCTGGTGTGAGTGTCGTTATTTGGCTGGTGTGAGTGCTGTTATTTGGCTGGTGTGAGTGTCGTTATTTGGCTGGTGTGAGCATCATTATTCGGCTTGTGTGAGTGTCGTTATTTGGCTGGTGTGAGTGTCGTTATTCAGCTGGTGTGAGTGTCGGTATTTGGCTGGTGTGAGTGTCGTTATTTGGCTGGTCTGAGTGTCATTATTTTGGCTGGTGTGACTGTAATTATTTTGCTGGTGTGAGTGTTTTTATTTGGCTGGTGTGAGTGTCGTTATTTGGCTGGTGTGAGCATCATTATTCGGCTGGTGTGAGTGTCATTATTTGGCTGCTGGAAGTCTCGTTATTCAGCTGGTGTGAGTGTCGGTATTTGGCTGGTGTGAATGTCGTTATTTGGCTGGTGTGAGTGTCATTATTTGGCTGGTGTGAGTGTAGTTATTTGGCTGGTGTGAGTGCCGTTATTCAGCTGGTGCAGGTGTCGCTATTCAGCTAGTGTGAGTGTCATTATTCAGCTGGTGTGAGTGTCGCTATTCAGCTGGTGTGAGTGCCGTTATTCAGCTGGTGTGAGTGTCGTTATTCAGCTAATGTGAGTGTCATTATTCAGCTGGTGGGAGTGTCGTTGTTCAGCTGGTGTGAGTGTCATTATTTGGCTGGTGTGAGCATCGTTATTCAGCTGGTGTGAGTGTGGTTATTCGGCTGGTGTGAGTGTCGTTATTCGGCTGGTGTCAGTGTCATTATTTGGCTGGTGTGAGTGTCGTTATTCGGCTGGTGGAAGTGTCCTTATTCAGCAGGTGTGAGTGTTGGTATTTGGCTGGTGTGAGTGTCGTTATCTGGCTGGTGTGAGTATCGTTATTTTACTGGTGTGAGTGTCGTTATTCAGCTGGTGGGAGTGTAGTTATTTGGCTGGTGTGAGTGTTTTTATTCAGCTTGTGTGAGTGGTGTTATTCAGCTGGTGTGAGTGTCATTATTTGGCTGGTGTGAGTGTCGTTATTTGGCTGGTGTGAGAGTCATTATTTGGCTGGTGTGAGTGTGGTTATTTGGCTGGTGTGACTGGTGTGAGCATCGTTATTCAGCTGGTGTGAGTGTCGTTATTCAGCTGGTGTGAGTGTCGTTATTCGGATGGTCTGAGTGTCGTTATTCAGCTGGTGTGAGTGTCGTTACTTGGCTGGTGTGAGTGTCATTATTTGGCTGGTGTGAGTGTAGTTATTTGGCTGGTGTGAGTGTCGTTATTTGGCCGGTGTGAGTGTCATTATTCGGCTGGTGTGAGTCTCATTATTCAGCTGGTGTGAGTGTCATTATTTGTCTGTTGTGAGTGTCGTTATTTGGCTGCTGTGAGTGTCGTTATTTGGCTGGTGTGAGTGCTGTTATTTGGCTGGTGTGAGTGTCGTTATTTGGCTGGTGTGAGCATCATTATTCAGCTGGTGTGAGTGTCGTTATTCGGCTGCTGTGAGTGTCGTTATTTGGCTGGTGTGAGTGTCGTTATTTGGCTGGTGTGAGCATCGTTATTCAGCTGGTGTGAGTGTCGTTATTCGGCTGGTGTGAGTGTTGTTATTTGGCTGGTGTGAGCATCGTTATTCAGCTGGTGTGAGTGTCATTATTCGGCTGGTGTGAGTGTCAGGGTTAAAGCGAGTTGATATGGGATTTTATCACCTAAAACACCTGAAGCCCCCCATGACTTAATACCAGCAGGAATTGTAAATAACCTCATCATGGTTCGCGGATAAGTGAACTGAGCAGCATTAAGCCCGGAATTCTGAGCAAACTTCTCTGAATGACTTAGCAATATTTCTGGTCTAATGCGAATATAGTTTACAGTCAGATACATTTTAGTAATTAGCAGTTTATTGTTCTCTCCTTCTGTAGGCGATAAAAGTCTGAAGGCGTCACTTTGTTGTTGGAACTCAAAGACTATTTCACAACCATTGACTAAAATTGTATCTAAGTCATCAATGAAATCCAATCCCAGAGGTCCTTTAAATTCCGCCACTTGTCCTTGGTGTGTGAGTTTATGACGACAAAGCACTCCGTCATTGAACGTAGATTCTTCACTCGAGGGAATTGCTCTCACCACCGCAAGATTATCTTCATCATCCGGCAAATATCTTCTCATTCTATCGAATCTAGAATTCCTCCCCTTAGTGTTTCCAAAAAGAGCTTTATAGTATTTTTTATGCGCATACAACTCACTGACATCAGAGTTGATGTATGAGTTATTGATTGTGGTGTTGACTTGGCGGAAAACGCTATACAACGGTTGGTTTGTTAGACTCACATCATCACTTATTTGTACCTGGAGAATTATCCGATTTAACAATTTTCATAGCCACTGTCATCTGAAGATTCCTTGTATTGAGATATCCTCCATTTGTTCCATCTACTTTGAATAGAATTGCTCCCTCATTGGAAAGGGTGGAGGTTGGGTGAATTTGAACATAATCCGAATAGAGTATACCCGCGAGGTTTGGAAAAGATATCGAGTCTCTCGGTATATCCTTCCACAGCATCTTGTAGAAGAGGCGGTCCGCGACATCCTGGAGTCGGCCGAGGCGCAAAACACGAGACGACGGAAAGGTATTCCCTCAGGGTATATATTCCCTAACGACCTCATAGAGAGGGGGGCCGAGGGGAAGGCAGTGAAAAGGGGCGAGGCCACCATGGAGGAATACAACTTCGCCCTCCGGATGCTGGAGTCGCATCCGGCCTTCCCCTCGGGCTCCCTCCCCGGATTACTCCATCACAACCTCACGGTGTTGAGAGACTGCATCACCCATCCGTGGCCGACCGTACGGCGATACTCCGAGACGATATTCGCTTGGATCGCCGATGGACGGCTCCCGGATGGGTGGCTCGACCCAGTCGCCATCAACACCCTCCGGATGGACGTGATCACCACCCCCGCGAGCGCTCCCGGGGTACTCAGAACAATAGCCCCTCGGGCCACAGCCCGATCATCAGCCGCCCCCCTCACCCACCCCAGAGCCGCCCCATCAGCCGACCCCTGCACCCCCTATACCTGAGAGGCCTATGGGATCCCCTGCCCGGCTTGGAACAGGGATCCCGCCTCATGCGACCTCGCCCCGGCCGGCGAGGCGCACAGAGACCAGGGCGTGCGCAAAAGGCACGCATGTGCATATTGCGCGAACGTGCGCCGTATCTTAACGGCGCATAGTGAGGCTGTGTGCTTCACAAAGCGCACCCGGGAGTGGGGCTCAGGCGCCCCCGCGATCACCTCGCCGGATTTTTAGTCCGGCGGCGGCGACTCACCCCCCACCCACCGCCCCGACCCAACACCGGCACCCCTGCGCATATTGCGCGCACCCACACACACCCCCCTGCGCATATTGCGCGCACCCACACACACTGCCGCCCTGCGCATATTGCGCACACCCACACACACCGCCGCCCTGAAACCCAGAACCCTAGCCGCCGCCCTGATGATGTCATCAGAGGCCCCCAGACCCGCCGCCGCTCTGATGATGTCATCAGAGATGCCGCCCTCCGCCACACTAAACCCATCACCCTCGCAAACCGCCGCGCACCGGACACTCCCCGGAGGAGACTGGAAGCCGCCGGCCACAACTCCTGCCGCTCACACCCCCGTAAACCCACCCACGCCAACCGCCCCCCTCACATCTCACCGCCCCCCCCCCCGCCACCGCAAGTGGCCGTCACATCTCTGCCGCAGCCCGCACCCCAGGACGCCCCCGCCGCACCCCTCAGAACTATGCCGCCACCACCCCTCACATCCGAGCCGCCACCCCCCCCGCCAGCCCCCCCGCCACCCCTCACATCCAAGCCGACAGCTCACCCAGCGCCCACCCCTCCACCAACTGCCCCTGCCGCCGCCCCCGCCCCGGCCGCCGCCCCCATGCCCCCGGACCCGGCAAACACAGCCTACATACACCACCTCCCCGACTTCGACACCGACCCCTGCCCCCACCCCCCCCCACCTCCACCCCCCACCTCCACCCACCTCGACTCCGCCCACCACCCCTTCTCCCCGAGACTTTGACCTACCCTCTTAAACAACGGAACCTCCTCCCCCCCCCCCCACCCCCCCCTCCCCCCGACCCTGTGCCGCCTCCCCCGCCCCCCCCCTCCCCGCCGACCTCGGAGAGCCTATCGCCGAGGTCATCAGCCCCCCCTCCAGGATACCCTCCCCGCCGCCCCCTCCTCCGGCCCCACCCCCCACGCCTACCGCCCCCACCCTTCTCTCCATATGGCCCCACCTCTCAGGCACAGCCTGGAGCTCCCACCCCACCTTCTCCCGGGCCTACCACACCCTCCTTGATGCGGGCCTCCCCAACATTTTGGCTGCCCGCATCCCCCTCACCTCAGCCCTCCACATCCTGGCTTGGAGAAGCCGCCTCTGGCCCTACCACTATAAGGACCTTGTGGACCTCCTGGAGTTTGGCTTCCCGGCAAACTACTCCGCCGGCGCCCCCCCCCCCCCCCTTCGCCCCACCTACACAAACCACCGCCAAGCCCCGGAGCACCTAGTCCACCTCCGGGACTTCATAGCCACAGAGCTCGCCCATGGTGCTCTCGCCTCCCTTGCCCCATCCACCTGGAGGAAATGCCGCCGCCAGGCCCGAGGATACGTGGAGTTCGCCTCGGGCCACCACTGGGACCCGCTGGCTCCCACCCCCTTTGACATCGCCGCCTACACTGCCTCGCTGTACGCCCGCCGGGTTGCCCCCGCCTCCATTCGGAACTCCATCTCTGGGGCGCGCTCCTGGTTGGAGGCAGCCTTGGGCGATCCCTCCGCCTTCGCCTCACGCCTCGCCCGAGATGTCTGCCGAGGGGGCGAGTGGGCCTCCGGCCACGTCCCCCGCCCGGTGCCCCCTCTCATGCCTGCCTGCCTCGCCGGCGTGGCCACACACCTCGCCCTTGCCGGGCCCTCGGGCGTCGTCCCTCGCGCCGCCCTGCTCCTCGGGTACTACGGGATGCTGAGGCAGTCCAGCCTCCTCTCCCCGTCCCCCGAGGCTTGGGGGGGGGGCCACACACCATCACCCGAGCCGACGTCGCCCCCGCCCCCGGGGGCTCTCCGAGTCACCCTCCGGAGCTCGAAGACCATCCGGCTTCCTTCGGGGGTGGTGGCCCTCTTCATCCCGGCCTCGCCCGGACACCCTCGCCGCCGCCGCCCTGGTGCCGGCACTCGACGCCGACCCCGCCTTCATCCTCCCCTCGGGCCGCCCTCTCGACCCGCGCACCCTGAGAGCCATACTCTGCGGTGCCCTTCGCGCCCTCGGGGTGCCCTTCGCGCCCTCGGGGTGCCCTCCCCGGATGGCTACACCCTCCACAGCCTTCGCCGGGGAGCCGCCCAGGCTTGCCAGCACGCCGAGGTGCCCCTGCAGGACATAATGGCCCAGGGCACCTGGACATCTGACGCCGTGCACGCCTACGTTCCTCGGATCGCCCCCTCGGGTGCCCCTCGAGCCCTCTCCTCTGTTTTGGTGGAGGGCTCTTCGGGGTCCCTCCCCCACGATCGACATTGACCTTAGGTCCTTGATGATTCTCACTTTTACCATTGTACCTCATATATGTAGTCTTCCTTTATCCTGATTGCCTTAACTGTTCATTATCCTCATTGATCTAATTAATTACCTGAAATTGTCTTATGTTCTCATATTGTCTACACTTGACCTTCTATGAATAAAGTGTTTTATTCCAACTACCGCCTTCCTCTCCTCCCTAGCCACGTATCGATTGAAACAGTGAAGTCGTGCCAAGTGTTATGTGAATGAAGTTTCACATCCATTAATGAATTCAAACAAAAGTTAACCATGTTGACGTTATCATGTGCTAATTCAAAATGAGAGATGGAAGTAGAAGTTCATACATACATACATACTTCCATTTATTTAATTACTTCTTTTTCTTCTTCTCCATTCCCTACTTGTGTATTCCACTTGTTAAGATCCAACTATTGTAAGAGGAGTCATATGACCTCCATTTCACCAAAGAATACTCTTTCCTATCTTTAACCCTTTCAGAAATAATTGATTCAATTCCGAATAAAGTATCTTCATTTACTTCCACCTTTTACAATTTTTCTGGATGAAACCATCCTTCAATAGAAGAATTATCCCATGCCTTAACACTATATTTTTCAAATCCCTGCTTAACTTTTCGCTCTGTTATGGTGAAAATCTCCTTTGTCCATTTTTCATCACAATGACGCGTAAATGGCGAACTTAAATAGGAGAGCTTCACTCGATCGTTAATTTGGAAATTATAATCAGAAGCTCTACCGGTGGAAGAAGCTGAATCATTTCTGAGATATTGATAGTGCCTTAGTTCATTTCTATTCTTTTCACAGAACGCGTTTTGAGGAGTGGTACCAATTCCGCTGTGTTCGCTATCATTATAAGCATCGGTTATTGCTTGCAATGAATCAATCCAGTTGAAACTATGTCTTGCTTTGAATAATCTTGCCAAGTGCACCTGAGAGTGTTTGAATTACTCGTTCGGCCATATGCGCCTTAGTCTCAGTATTCAAAGTAGTAAAATGATTGATGTTTAGAGACTTTAGATAATTACGCACCACACTCGTTATGAATTCCGATCCTCGGTCAGAGCGAATATTTTTAGGAGGAGCCGGATCGCTTTTAAATATGCTTTCAAAAGCTGTTTTAACTGTAGCCGCCTAGTAATGGTCTAGTTTTTAGAAACCTGGTAAAAACATCAATGCACACTAATATGTAAGCATATCCGGAATTATGATCTTTATAAAATACCATAGAAAGGGTATCGACATCAAATTGTTTATCGGATGCTATTAATCGTTCTCGTTTATATCTACGAGGGGCTCTCTTAAAAGTTGAAAATGTTTCTTGAGCACTCAACCACTCACAAAATTTTGCGAAGTGAGATTTTTAATTTCTTCTCCTTTTTAACTTCAGTGTAAAGTCTATTGACACCTGATAAACTCCCCAGATGATTCGCAATGAAGTAAACCTCATGGAGATAACGTTTCTCCTCCTCTGTTAATGCTTGTCTCCGGTGGAGAAGTACTTTCGCCATTCCGCATTCACTGTTTGTCTTCTACGCTGTCTAGTGGTCATACCAGGTGAAAGGGAAGATGTATAGGCGGAAGAAGAAGGAGTTTTCTCGGTTCTCTTCTTTTTGAGAATCTCCTTCTTCTTCTTTTTAACGTTACTTGATTTTCCACTGCTTGTTAGCATGCTTTGTATATCTCTCCGTTTTGAAATGTTTTTGCTTGGAATTCCAGGAGGAGGAGAAGAAATCCGAAGAGGACTTGCTCGTTTGTGACTCCCCAGTCATCTGTCAGAACGCTCCACATCGCTTGAAACGGTTGAAGGATGCGTCAAAGGTGAGACACTTTCTTCTTCTTTCTTCTTCTTCTTCTTCTTTTTCTCATTGTCAGTGTTGTTATCATTGCTTACACCTTCTTCATCAACAACTCCCCTGACAGCATCATCTCCACCACCACCACCACCATCACCACTACCCGAGTCAAGAAGGTTATTCTCATAATTGAGTGATTCGCTTTTAGTTTTACCCCCTTCCTCCTCCTCCTTATATCAGAGGTATGTGTCATACGTTATTGTAACATATTTCCTCATAATAGAACGTCTAACAATCTCGGCTTAATTGAAATGAATATAGCATACAACTTTTTATGATGGAGTTGAAGAAGACGTAGTTTGGCATGATTATTCAAATGAATCAGATTATGGATTAGTTTCTTATGTTTCTTCAATAATCGGTTAGTGGCTTTGGAAACTGATAATCGTGATAGAGCAAGTAAAATCTCTGCAATGCAATCGATCTGTTTCCAGTAAAGCTTTAGCTTGCTCGGGTTGTGACTTCAACAACAACAAAATATAATCCTTGCAATGTTGCACTCGATGTGATGACATGCTGTCTGTCCGAGTGCAATACTACTACTACTCTTCACACTCACACATGCGTGCATACATGCTTCTTCACTTACGAGTGCAGACACACATACACATATACACACATACACACATACACACATACACACACACAATCACTCTCACTATGGAGTATAGGAAATTAAGTTCTCTCCTAAAAAGATGTTAGTGTGTATTTTTGAACGTAAGCAAATTGATGCAGTAACATCTACCACATCTCAAGGATGCATACAAATCAACAGATAACCAAATGTTTTAGTTTCAACAGCGTCTTTATAGCTATCCAACAACAATCTCCCCAAATTAGTCTGTGAAGCGACTCGTTGTATCTGACGCATGTCTCTTGAATTATTCATTATAAACATATACTGCAGATTCAAAGAAATGGTTCGAGAACATTTACCTTGTTCATATACATTGTGACTCACCATAATCACTGAACATCCATGATGATGACTAAACTTGCTAACTAGATGTTGAGCTCCTAAGTTGTTTACAACTTCTTCATTTAGATCATCTAGTATAATCAAATTGTGTTGGGATAAATCTGAAAAGTCAAAGATCTTTTCTTTTGATGGAAGACCCTCCATGAATTCAATATCCTTAAACTCCGATTCCATTTTTGCAAATAAAGGTTGTTCCACCCCATAGCAATAGAGTGTTTTATGAACAGGAAGCTCAAATAGTGTTTGACGTTCAGGTATTATCCTATGAATCAATGAAGTTTTTCCACTTCCAGTGATTCCACTCACACTTATTGTCGCTGGAGATTTCATTCCCTGAAATGAGTGATTATCCACTTCAATTGTCACGATCGACATAATCGAATGTAGGCGGTGGTGGTGGTGATGGTGTTGGAGGTGGAGGTGGTGATGGAGGTGAAGGAGATAATTATGTATATGGTGAGACATTAATCGCATGAGGGATGCTGGGGTTGTGAGCTTCACGTTGTGTGAGTAGGGAAATAGGTTAGAATAAAGTTGATAAAGGTGAAGATTATGAGGAGGAGGAGGAGGAGAAGGATGTTGATGAATGTGGAAATTTAAGTGTAAGCCAAAAACGTTCAATGAAATTACGCCCATTCATCTCTGCGGGATTGGAAAGTTCACACATTCCGTGTCCAATTCCCGCAGTCCACATTTTATCATATCGATCACCCGGATGAATAATTGTAACCCCTGAGGGGAGTGAATTCAACTCTGTCAATATTCTACTTCTGATTTTCATTAATTTCATGTTTAGTATTGCAACCATCTTTCTCTCTCGCACATCACTCCATGCTTTTTTCTCTTTTTTTTGTATTGATGATGAAGATGATGATGATGATGATGATGAGGACATGAGATCTCTTGCTAAAAGCTGTGCTTTGGTGTGATCGGAGGACATAATGCGAGCAGCAATAGAATAACTACTATGGAAGAGAGCCTTCTCATAATAGAATAACTGCCAACAACATTCAAAGGATTTTCCAAACTTGTCAAGTTTCAGTGGAAAATCATTTGACAAGGATCTAGTTAAAGGTATAATGAAGGAGTTGTAATTTGTCCATGGTGTGAGCGACATTTCCAATGGAAGTGTGTCTATCCCATTTTTCATCACATGTCTCTTAATGTATAAAAAAGTAAAACCTGTTCGTCGTTCCTTATATGTCCAAACGGAATTGTGGTGAGCTCTGAATCCTGTATTTATAACCGATCCACTCTCATTTCTAAATAACGCATCTGCATAAAACCCTTCAGCAGAAGTATGATTCTTCATTAAACATCTTTTATTAATGGATTTACAAGACACCTTTTCATGGGATTTCATTCCACTCTCTCCCCCACCATCAACTGACTTTATAAGCAGATATGTTTTAGAATTCAAACAATATGAAGTAGTTGCTGTATACTCTTTCTTAAAGATTCCGATCTCACGTTTATCATGTTCACGATGTTTCTGACAGCAATCTCTAGGTAAATAGAATCCATTTTCCCATTTAAAGTATCCATAATCATTAGAATGATCATAAAGCATACTCAAAAACTCTTTCTTTCTCAATGGTTTCACAACATCGATGAGATCTCTTCCAGAAATCGACATATACAAGCTATCTGTATCACAATGGGTTAATTCAAAGTCGCTTCTATCAATGAATTTAATTATAAAGCAGTAATACCTTTGTAAAAGAACTAACTTAGCGGTATTTAAAACAAAGAAACCGAGTTGCACTGGGATGTCTAAGCGAATTGATCGTTTACACTGTTCAATCTCAAAAATATCATCTAGTTCAGTCATATTTTTTAAGAGTTTTGAATTAACAGCTAATTTTGCTTTTTGAATAGAATTCACATAGGAAATATTTGTATGCTTTGTCTAATCCATCAGGAGACTTCCGTAACTCGCATTACCCATAACCTTTGCTGTCTCACCCTTAATTTGAAAATCAGGATTCGAATATGATTCCCTACGAGAGTTTGTAATAAAATCACAAAATCCTCTAAAGCAGAACTCTAATTTCCACTCAACAACCTCCCAAATTTCTGTAACTAGAAGTCCCATACTAAGATAGAATTGTAATAGGTTAGTAGCTAGAAGTAGCCGCTCACCTCGCATTCCACCCACCAGAAGTCGACGTGTGTTCACAGGATCTTTTGAAACTTTCTTAAATGCGAATTGGCGCATAAGGGGACTCCACTCATTCAATGGAATGTCGACATTACAAAATATAGGAGACATTTCTGAAAAGAATTCCTTAGGAGAGATCTGCTCCTTCCCTTTAGGCCATACAGCGGGAACGTGAATATCCACCTCCACCATACCTGTTAACTCCTCACTCTCAACCGCGTTCAGGATGGTTTCTAGAGAAACGCTGTGGGGATGTTTAATGTAGAATGGTGGGAGAAATTCATTTGCAGCTTGTGCTATGGAGTTATTCTCTCGCAAAAGCTTTTTAAACTCACATTCATAAAGCACCACCAAATTAAATCCACACTGTCGGATGTATTGTTCTCTAGCCAAAGTCTGAAGATGGGACTCTTTCTGCTTTTTGTCTCTCGCTATTGATTCTGTGGTGCTGGTGTCGGAGGTGGTGTTGGAATGAAAAGAACACTCACTTGGTGGATGACCATGATACCAACATCCGTTAAACTCATAAATGGTGTGGGTTTCTCGACAGTACCCATCAGCGAAATAGGGTCCAATTTGAAACTCTTTCCCAGTATTGATCTTATGCTCAATTCTAATATTATTTGTCTGAGATTCCCAATTCATCCATTTATACATATCAAGATGTTTCCAGGTACACTGAGGTTTAAAGTTATTTTCTAACTTTCGTCTAAAAGGAAACAAAACAGGAAGTTTTTGTGAGAGGCAATATAGATACATCGCAGTCATAACCTTGTATAGAATGACAGGGTTTCTCAGGATTATTGCGTGGAACCGTCTCACCCACCTTAGCATATCTTTTAAAGATTATACTTGGTCCTCCAAAAGCACAAGTCTTGATCTTGGTATAAAGATCCGAATCTCGCTCACAAAAACTTGAAAAGAAGCATTCATTCTCTTTGGCGTACTGGAATAGCAATCTTTGTGCTATTGCTGGTGTGGAGATTGCGGTTTTCAATGGATCAATTCGCATAGATATATATAATGCTAACATATTTTCTACAGCTGTAACACATGGTTTTGTATCTAGATTTGCATAGTAAATTAGGAAATTGCGAAAGGAAGTCATTCCCCGCTCCTTCCAAATTGATTGTAAATCATTATATTTCATGCGACCAGTCTTTGGTGTAGTGGAATTGCTATCACCTTTCCTTACCCAATCAAGGTATTCCTCCTCTAACACATTGACACTTTTGAGTTTAGAATAGAAAGCCTCATATTCAGGGAGTGTGGGATGAGAAAGTTTTGAAAGGTCGGTTAACCACTCATAAGGTAGATAACTCTTGAAATCGGGTGCTGAATAAGCGATGAGAAATTTGGAATAACTACTCCTGCTAGCAAAAAAAAGACTGATGTCTAAAAATGCAAACTTTTTGGTTACAATTGCGCTGTATTGATTTGCTTTTTTAACAATATAGTTCAACTGACTCCCAAGTTTGAAGTGTTTGGGGAAAGCGGATCGCACAGCTGGAAGATCATATCTACTAGAGTTAAAACCAAGGCAAGGAAGGGTGATGCAATAAGTATTAAACTGTTCTTTTAACCGTTCTATGGAATTCAATATTCGCAATCTTATCTTTTCAGCACACTGTTCCTGCACGCAGTAGGATGGAGGCATCATCCTCATCCTCATCAACGCTTTAGATGATTCTCCTCCTCCTCCTTTTTCTCCTCCTCCACTTCCAGACTTCTTCTTCATAGGTGAGTTTTCTCCTAACTCCATATCATTCGCTTCAGTAGAGGAAGGCATCTGTTCATTGTCATTATTATTATTATTATTAGTGAAGTTATAATTATTAGTGTAGTTATAATCATCATCATCATCATCATCATTAATATCATTAACAAATTCATTCTCCTCCTCCTCTTTAACTCTCACAATTGGAATATAGGAAGGGGTAGGGCTAGTAAGAGGTTGACTATAAGAAATACATAACTCATCTAGTTTCTTATGTATAGATTCCCAGCGTATTTTTGATAGTGCTTTCAATGCTTCCTGTATCTCACTCAGGTAAATCTCCATCTTAGAAAACAAGAGATTTGAAGAAATGCTAACGTTTGAAGAAATGCTAACACAAATGGGTTTGTGTTCTGTACACCACTTTAAATTCCTTTGCTCATCATCATCATCATCATCATCTTCATCATTTCCATCCTCAACAACATCTACACCACAACCACCTCCACCACCACCACCACCTCCACCACCACCACCATCTCCAACACCAACTTCTAATTCTCTTTGTTGTTGGTGTTGAATATTTTTGGTTGGTAGGAGGCATTCAAAATCGTAAACCGCAAACCAGGGACAGTTTTGCAAGTGAAGTTCAGTATCTATATTCAAACTATCTCGCAACTCCTCAAATATCATTTTTGAAGGTGAATACAGTCCTCCTGGATAGATAAAACTCACCCTGTTCGTGCAAACTTTCTCATGTCTCATGAGTTTGTGTTTCAAAGAGAATAGTTTATCACAATGCCTGCAAGCATACTTACTAGCATACGACTCCATATTCGAGATATAACCAAAATGTGAATTGAATAGATTAAGATTGAGGGGGAGGGAGTGAGAGGAGAATTGAGAGGAGTAGAGAGATATGCATGAATCGTCTTCTCGCAAAGAGTAAACATTTATACTAACACTAAAGCATGATTCCAAATTTGGCAGATCTTCTAATGATACGCCTGCAAAACTCCTTTTCTTACTCTTGTGGAATTCATTCCAAACCGGATTGTGGAAAAATAACCATTTGTCATAGTTTCATAACTATGCTTCACAATTTATGTATATTCCTCTCTCTATGATAAGCTAGGCAATGGAAAAAACATAGTTGATCTTTCCCGAGATTGGATTCACTAATTCCTTCCGCATCTAGGAAGTTATTTATAGATAGTTTTTTTTTAATGTAATCTAGAAAAATAAGGGAATTGGATCTCCCAATCACAAAAGGTTTTCTAAAAACATAATAATTGACATTAGTAATGTAAACCTTGTGCCATTTGGAATTCTCACCCACGGCTTGAATTAAACGCTCCACATCAATCTTTCTAATATGATCAAATAAGCGCGTTAGATTGGCTAGGTTATTAACAGAGCGTGAAAAATTGAATATTGTTGAATTAAAATAAGTGGTAAAATAACGATATTCACCAGTTTCAATCGATTTCAAAATTAATCCAAAAGCAAAATTTATCTTAAATGAGTTCTTTTCAAATTCATAAATACAACGAATGTGTTCTTCTAATATCAAACTATCTCTAGCATAATCCGCCATGGGGAAATTATAGATACCTCTAACCCTTCCAATATTGTGAGCTGCTAGAATAGTGTCACGATTTTCTGTATAAACCACTTGCAAAGGAATGTCAATTATCTCTCCTTCTCCCCAATGTGGGGGGATATTTGAATCTGTCATCCATGGTTCTTGATGCGGTTGACTCCCTTCTGAAGCGTGAATCCATCTATGGGAAATCAAATGACGCCATGATGCGAAATGCTTACCACAATCCTCGCAAGTAATGGCGGAATGAGATTTTGAAACAGAACCGGGTTGGAATACTCCACTTGAATCGTTCTGTCTTTTAAAAGAGTTTGTTTGTTCATTCACACCACCACCACCACCATCACCACCATCACCACCACCATCACCACCTCCACCACCACCAGCAGAATATTCATCATCATCATCATCCTCATTAGTATCAGTTCTCATGAATCGTGAAGAAGAAGAAGAAGAAGAAGATGGGTTGGGACTTGTGACATAATCAGCGTGATATAACCGCATATGCTTATTGAGAAGTTTACTATTTCCAAATGTCACAGAACATAGAGAACATTTAACACAATGCATCTTCATATGGTGTAGTAGTTCATTCATGTATGAATATTCTTCACCACATTCTCCACACTTATAACAAGAAGACCTTGTGGAAACATCTTTCCCAATTTGTGAAATAGGTGAAGGAGGAGGTGCAGTGGGTGTAACTCTCCCAATTTTACATCTGTTCTCATGTCTTCTTCGACCAAACAGGGAGCGGAAAGTTTGTTGACAGTGAATGCAAGCCAGCGATTGAAGCTCTGCGCGACAGGTGAATACAAGTCGCTGATGCTTCGCCAAACTTGAGATAGTCTTGAAGATCTTCGAACACGAGTCACACGAAAAATGCTGAAAGGATGAAGAAGGATGGGGGGATATATAGATATATATAATATAAGTATATACCATCAACATTTATTGTAAAAAAAAATATATATATATACATCCGATTCCATTTCACTGTGCTGAGTATATATATATTAAATACAAAATATGTATTACAACATATTTTTATTTTGAAAAAATACATAAATTTAAATATGTTCATAAATTAATCAAATATATATATATCATCAACATTTATTGTAAAAATAATATATACATCCGATTTCATTTCACTGTGCTGAGTATATATTAAATACAAAATATGTATTACAACATATTTATTATTTTGAAAAAAAAATCTAAATTTAAATAAGTACATAAATAAATAAGATATGAGTAAACATACCTGATGTTTTCCCATGTTGTTCTTCGCTTAAATATTGATGTTGTTCTTCGCTTAAATATTGATGTTACTTCATCAAAACTCCCTCACTAACTGATATGATGTTACCACTGAAAGCATCTACCAACTAGCTCAATGACGTCTTCGCTTCGGGTTTTCGTGTGCAAAAATGCTCAATGACGTCATCGGATGGGTTAGCGCTGAAAATGCTCAATGACGCTGAAAATGATCAATGACGTCATCATTTGGGTTCGCTGGGGCGAATGATGGGAGGTGGGGTGGGGCTAGGGGTGTCAGGTGGTAGCGCTGAAAATGCTCAATGACGTCATCGTTTGGGTTCGCTGGGGGTGAATGATGGGGGATGGGGTGGGGGTGGGGTTGGCAGATGGTAGCGCTGAAAATGCTCAATGACGTCATCGTTTGGGTTCGCTGGGGGCGACTGATGGGGGGTGGGGGTGGCAGATGGTAGCGCTGAAAACGCTCAATGACATCATCGATTGGGTTCGCTGGGGGCGAATGATGGGGGGTGGGGTGGAGGTGGCAGATGTTATCCACCGATGAAAATGCTCAATGACATCATCGATTGGGTTCGCTGGGGGCGAATGATGGAGGGGTGGGGTGGCAGATGGTATCCCACCCTCAAAATGCTCAATGATGTCATCGGTTGGGTTCACACACACACACACACCGGTCATCTAAGGACAAACAGGTCATCTGAGGACAAACATACCCCCCCCACCCTTCAAGAACGGGTCATCTAAGGACAAACCTACCCCCCCACCCTAAAAGTAGGGGTCATCTAAGGTCAATGGACTCTCTCGGAAGGGGTCATCAAGTGCAATGGACTCTCTCAGAGCCTGGATTACGTAATTTTACGCTCAATCGAACCCTACTATACTACTGCCCTCTGCGCGGTAGTCTGACTTCAGTGTGGGTGCCCTCTGCGAGCCCTGCACTTGGCCTGCGCTGCATGTTTAACACCGGTCTGTATTAATGCACAAACTGCAAGTGTGACCGGGTTTCACTAACAACTGCCATTGTGGGCCGGGTTTCACTAACAGCTGCCATTGTGGGCTGGGTTTCACTAACAGCTGCCATTGTGGGCCGGGTTTCACTAACAGCTGCCATTGTGGGCAGGGTTTCACTAACAGCTGCCATTGTGGGCAGGGGTTCACTAAAAGCTGCCATTGTGGGCAGGGTTTCACTAACAGCTGCGATTGTGGGCTGGGTTTCACTAACACCTGCCATTGTGGGCAGCGTTTCACAAACAGCTGCCATTGTGGGCAGGGTTTCACAAACAGCTGCCATTGTGGGCAGGGTTTCACTAACAGCTGCCATTGTGGGCTGGGTTTCACGAACAGCTGCCATTGTGGGCAGGGTTTCACAAACAGCTGCCATTGTGGGCCGGGTTTCACTAACAGCTGCCATTGTGGGCCGGGTTTCACTAACAGCTGCCATTGTGGGCCGTGTTTCACTAACAGCTGCCATTGTGGGCCGGGTTTCACTAACAGCTGCCATTGTGGGCCGGGTTTCACTAACAGCTGCCATGGTGGGCCAGGTTTCACTAACAGCTGCCATTGTGGGCAGGGTTTCACTAACAGCTGCCATTGTGGGCTGGGTTTCACTAACAGCAGCCATTGTGGGCCGGGTTTCACTAACAGCTGCCATTGTGGTGCAGATGCTACACGTCAGCGTCCACATGCCGCCTTCAGGCCCATACACATTCCAGAGCTCTCAATGCGTTATGTCACACATCCGCTCTCCTAGCGAGAAAACCAATCGGGCGGCTTTGATTGGGGGCCCGGCTTTTACGTCCGCTGCACCTGGTGAGGGTGATTGCCGCCTTTATGCAGCACCAGAACGGCCTGTGCCGCACCCTGCGCCGGCCGGGTGTGACTCAGCTCACGGCCGACGGATCAGCTCCGTCCCAGGGCGCACACCCGTGTCACATGGGGGGTAATCGATTAATCAACTCGGGTCACCCGAGCCACTTTTTGGCGCATGCGCACATCCTTCAGACTCGGGTTGAATAAACAAATACGCTCGGGTGGACAAAATGGTCGCTTAATCTAAAACTTAATATTTTTTTTCTATAACCGATATACATACAGCAAAATGGGATTTAAAGTATTTTATGATTGTAGAAGCTGACAATCTGGGTTATTAAACAACAAAGCATTAAAATGACACGTAGGACTTGTACTGGTAGCTTTTATCCTACAGATAGCAGCACAGATGTGATGTCATCGCCCTTGGCAAACCCCAGCCAAGAGGTGGGTTACTGGGGTCGGGTCGTTTTACACACGGAACGTGTATTTCTCGACTCCACTCACGGTGTTCAATTTGAAATTCTGACGAACCGGGTGACCCGAGTCGCTCGGGTCGTGTTAATCGATTACGGCCCAGAGCACCGCAGATAGGCACATCCCACTGGTCACGTGACTAGGACAGCTTGCTAAAGGCTGTCGCATATCCCATGACAGTGTGCTCCGTTCATTAATTATGACTCACAGAACATGTGTTACTCATTCATCAGGAATAACTCACTCATTAGTTATGACTGACTTATTTGTTCGTCATGACTCACAACTTATAATGTACGACTACAATGACTCACTCAGTCATAACGTATTCCCCAATCATGAACTACTTATGACTCACTCATCACTTATTACTTATTCACATATTAATCATGACTCACTCATCAGTTATTACTCAGTCACTTTCTATTATAATGCACTCACTCATGACTCACTCACATACTACTTATGATTCACCCTGACATCACTCACGACTCATTGACATTTCAGTCATGACTTCCTCACCACAAGTTCTGGCTTGTGTAGTTATGGATCGCGGCTTACTAAGAGACTTGTCATATCACTTCGGGGTGAGTGAATAATACATAGTTAATTAAACAGGCAATCGCAATTATGCGCACAAGGACTGGCGCCCGCCACAATGATTAGTGATATTCTTAAACGGAGGCGGATTACCCAGAAGCCCTTGGTGGACATTTGGCAAGTTGATTCAGCGAATTACTGCCAGTTACGTGTGATAGCATTCTGCATGTTGCATTAGCTGCGGCGGCTGGCTACCGCCTAATTGAGTTTGAAATGCGCTGCTATAATTGCGCGCGTCAAACAGCCCCGTGTTCCGCGATCACCCCGCCTGCCGCCAGCGCTCTGCTAATTAGCATTAGCTTTTTCTCTCCGAATTCTAGAAAAGTAATTGTCCACGTCTTTCTTTTTTCAACGCAAGACATATTTGTCACCAAAGCTGCAGCTTGAGGACACCGTTTATGTTGTGCTTTGCAGCTGTAGTAATTTGACATTTAGTGGATGCTTCCTCCTGGTCACAGTAGGTCCACTCCAGAGTCCAATACAAGCAGGCTATGACATATCTAAAGCAGGGTTCTCTCAAAACCAGATGTCGCGAGTCCCATGCTTAGAACCGACCCGGAAATGTTTAATTTGAAGTTGATGTTGACAGGTATGCAGGATAAACATTCAATTTAATATGCTTTAATAATACGGATATCCAACCAGAAATGGAAGTGTTATAATTTGACTAACACATTTCGTCAATAGTAGTAAAAGCAGTAGGATTTAAACATGTGATATTATGTAAACATCCTATATTATAAGATACTGAAATGTACGAGTCTGAAATAAAATAACGATTGACATAGGCATAGTTGTTTCCTGAACCAAGCATCTAGGATGCTGGGTAAACTCATGATTCCATCAGAAACACTGAACAGGGCATGCCCTGTGGTACTGCATGGTTACTGGATACATACACCACCCTATAAGTAGGCTCTCAGTTCTCCTTGGAAGTGAATTAAGCAACGTGGTTCTATGAACATATCTGTCACCTAATCCACAATGCCAACGAGAAGGATCCGTCAAGTGCTGGATGTGGGCTGACCTTGGTGTAGCTATAGTTAGCTAGCTTGGAGCTAGATGTGTGTGAGGTGTTGGATGTGGTCTGAGCTTGGTGTAGCTATAGGTGGCTAGCTTGGAGCTAGATGTGTGTGAGGTGCTGGATGTGGGCTGACCTTGGTGTAGCTATACGTGGGTAGCTTGGAGCTAGATGTGTGTGAGGTGCTGGATGTGGGCTGACCTTGGTGTAGCTATAGGTGGCTAGTTTGGAGCTAGATGTGTGTGAGGTGCTGGATGTGGGCTGACCTTGGTGTAGCTATAGTTGGCTAGTTTGGAGCTAGATGTGTGCCAGGTGCTGGATGTGGGCTGACCTTGGTGTAGTTATACATGGGTAGCTTGGAGCTAGATGTGTGAGGTGCTGGATGTGGGCTGACCTTGGTGTAGCTGGGGGGCTAGTTGGCTAGCTTGGAGCTAGATGTGTGTGAGGTGCTGGATGTGGGCTGACCTTGGTGTAGCTATAGTTGGCTAGTTTGGAGCTAGATGTGTGTGAGGTGCTGGATGTGGGCTGACCTTGGTGTAGCTATAGGTGGCTAGTTTGGAGCTAGATGTGTGTGAGGTGCTGGATGTGGGCTGACCTTGGTGTAGCTATAGGTGGCTAGTTTGGAGCTAGATGTGTGTGAGGTGCTGGATGTGGGCTGACCTTGGTGTAGCTATAGTTGGCTAGTTTGGAGCTAGATGTGTGCCAGGTGCTGGATGTGGGCTGACCTTGGTGTAGTTATACATGGGTAGCTTGGAGCTAGATGTGTGAGATGCTGGATGTGGGCTGAACTTGGTGTAGCTGGGGGGCTAGTTGGCTAGCTGGGAGCTAGATGTGTGTGAGGTGCTGGATGTCGGTTGACGTTGGTGTAGCTATAGTTAGCTAGCTTGGAGCTAGATGTGTGTGAGGTGCTGGATGTGGGCTGACCTTGGTGTAGCTATAGGTGGCTAGCTTGGAGCTAGATGTGTGTGAGGTGCTGGATGTGGGCTGACCTTGGTGTAGCTATAGTTAGCTAGCTTGGAGGTAGATGTGTGTGAGGTGCTGGATGTGGGCTGACCTTGGTGTAGCTATAGGTGGCTAGCTTGGAGCTAGATGTGTGTGAGGTGCTGGATGTGGACTGACCTTGGTGTAGTTATACATGGGTAGCTTGGAGCTAGATGTGTGTGAGGTGCTGGATGTGGGCTGACCTTGGTGTAGCTATATGTGGGTAGCTTGGAGCTAGATGTGTGTGAGGTGCTGGATGTGGGCTGACCTTGGTGTAGCTATAGGTGGCTAGCTTGGAGCTAGATGTGTGTGAGGTGCTGGATGTGGGCTGACCTTGGTGTAGTTATACATGGGTAGCTTGGAGCTAGATGTGTGTGAGGTGCTGGATGTGGGCTGACCTTGGTGTAGCTATACGTGGGTAGCTTGGAGCTAGATGTGTGTGAGGTGCTGGATGTGGGCTGACCTTGGTGTAGTTATACATGGGTAGCTTGGAGCTAGATGTGTGTGAGGTGCTGGATGTGGGCTCACCTTGGTGTAGCTATAGGTGGCTAGCTTGGAGCTAGATGTGTGTGAGGTGCTGGATGTGGGCTCACCTTGGTGTAGTTATACATGGGTAGCTTGGAGCTAGATGTGTGTGAGGTGCTGGATGTGGGCTGACATTGGTGTTGCTATACGTGGGTAGCTTGGAGCTAGATGTGTGTGAGGTGCTGGATGTGGGCTGACCTTGGTGTAGCTATATGTGGGTAGCTTGGAGCTAGATGTGTGTGAGGTGCTGGATGTGGGCTGACCTTGGTGTAGCTATAGGTGGCTAGTTTGGAGCTAGATGTGTGCGAGGTGCTGGATGTGGGCTGACCTTGGTGTAGCTATAGTTGGCTAGCTTGGAGCTAGATGTGTGCCAGGTGCTGGATGTGGGCTGACCTTGGTGTAGTTATACATGGGTAGCTTGGAGCTAGATGTGTGAGGTGCTGGATGTGGGCTGACCTTGGTGTAGCTGGGGGGCTAGTTGGCTAGCTTGGAGCTAGATGTGTGTGAGGTGCTGGATGTGGGTTGACCTTGGTGTAGCTATAGTTAGCTAGCTTGGAGCTAGATGTGTGTGAGGTGCTGGATGTGGGCTGACCTTGGTGTAGCTATAGGTGGCTAGCTTGGAGCTAGATGTGTGTGAGGTGCTGGATGTGGGCTGACCTTGGTGTAGCTATACATGGGTAGCTTGGAGCTAGATGTGTGTGAGGTGCTGGATGTGGGCTGACATTGGTGTTGCTATACGTGGGTAGCTTGGAGCTAGATGTGTGTGAGGTGCTGGATGTGGGCTGACCTTGGTGTAGCTATATGTGGGTAGCTTGGAGCTAGATGTGTGTGAGGTGCTGGATGTGGGCTGACCTTGGTGTAGCTATAGGTGGCTAGTTTGGAGCTAGATGTGTGCGAGGTGCTGGATGTGGGCTGACCTTGGTGTAGCTATAGTTGGCTAGTTTGGAGCTAGATGTGTGCCAGGTGCTGGATGTGGGCTGACCTTGGTGTAGTTATACATGGGTAGCTTGGAGCTAGATGTGTGAGGTGCTGGATGTGGGCTGACCTTGGTGTAGCTGGGGGGCTAGTTGGCTAGCTTGGAGCTAGATGTGTGTGAGGTGCTGGATGTGGGTTGACCTTGGTGTAGCTATAGTTAGCTAGCTTGGAGCTAGATGTGTGTGAGGTGCTGGATGTGGGCTGACCTTGGTGAGCTATAGGTGGCTAGCTTGGAGCTAGATGTGTGTGAGGTGCTCGATGTGGGCTGACCTTGGTGTAGCTATAGTTAGCTAGCTTGGAGGTAGATGTGTGTGAGGTGCTGGATGTGGGCTGACCTTGGTGTAGCTATAGGTGGGTCGCTTGGAGCTAGATGTGTGTGAGGTGCTGGATGTGGGCTGACCTTGGTGTAGCTATACGTGGGTAGCTTGGAGCTAGATGTGTGTGAGGTGCTGGATGTGGGCTGACCTTGGTCTAGTTATACATGGGTAGCTTGGAGCTAGATGTGTGTGAGGTGCTGGATGTGGGCTCACCTTGGTGTAGCTATAGGTGGCTAGCTTGGAGCTAGATGTGTGTGAGGTGCTGGATGTGGGCTCACCTTGGTGTAGCTATAGGTGGCTAGTTTGGAGCTAGATGTGTGTGAGGTGCTGGATGTGGGCTGACCTTGGTGTAGCTATAGGTGGGCTAGCTTGGAGCTAGATGTGTGTCAGGTGCTGGATGTGGGCTGACCTTGGTGTAGTTATACATGGGTAGCTTGGAGCTAGATGTGTGAGGTGCTGGATGTGGGCTGACCTTGGTGTAGCTATAGTTGGCTAGCTTGGAGCTAGATGTGTGTGAGGTGCTGGATGTGGGTTGACCTTGGTGTAGCTATAGTTAGCTAGCTTGGAGCTAGATGTGTGTGAGGTGCTGGATGTGGGCTGACCTTGGTGTAGCTATAGGTGGCTAGCTTGGAGCTAGATGTCTGTGAGGTGCTGGATGTGGACTGACCTTGGTGTAGCTATACATGGGTAGCTTGGAGCTAGATGTGTGTGAGGTGCTGGATGTGGGCTGACATTGGTGTTGCTATACGTGGGTAGCT